>JAXRKP010000313.1:252286-274786 GCA_037039925.1 Doris montereyensis | reverse complement strand
GACCATTATAATATACTTTAAATGCAATGTACTACTTTCAAAGCACTAAAATATATTTTTTAAATGCAATGTACTACTTTCAAAGCACTAGAATGTATTTTTGGATGCAATGTACTACATTCAGAGCACTAGAATGTATTTTTGGATGCAATGTACTACATTCAGAGCACTAGAATGTATTTTTGGATGCAATGTAATACTTTCAAAGCACTAGAATGTATTTTTGGATGCAATGTAATACTTTCAAAGCTGTAGAATGTTTTATTGGATGCAATTTAATACTTTCAAAGCACTAGAATGTATTTTTGGATGCAATATACTACTATCAGAGCTGTAGAATATATTTTTAAATGCAATGTACTTTCAAAGAACTACAATTCAATGCAATGAACTTTCAGAGCACTAGAATGTATTTTTAGGTGCAATGTACTACTTTCAAAGCACTAGAATGTATTTTTTGATGCAATTTACTACTTTCAGAGCACTAGAATGTATTGTTGGATGCAATGCAATACTTTCAGAGCACTAGAATCTATTTTTGGAAGCAATGTAATACTTTCAAAGCACTAGAATGTATTTTTGGATGCAATGTAATACTGTCAGAGCTGTAGAATGTTTTAATGGATGCAATGTACTACATTCAAAGAACTAGAATGTGTTTTTTTTTAAATGCAATGTACTACTTTCAGAGCGTTAAAATTGTAGTTTTGGATGAAATGAACGACTGTCAGAGAACTAGAATGTACTTTTGGATGCAATATACCACTATCAGAGCAATAGAATTGTACTTTTGGATTGAATGAATAACTGTCAGTGCACTAGAATGTACTTTTGCATGCAATGGACCACATTGAGAGTACCGCTTTCAGAGCACTAGAATGTTTTTTTGGATGCAGTGCACCAGTTTCACAGGAATAGAATATACATTAAGATGAAATTGACCACTTTCGGAGCACCCATTTTCAGAGCATTAGAATGTACGTTTGGACTATTTCAAGTAAAACAGGTTTATATAACGTAGTTACCTTTTCTATTTATAAAATCAAGGAAGGTAATCTAATAATCAAAGTTCAAGGTCATTTGTTGTTAAATCAGGTATAAGCCACTACTCAATGCATGTGTTATTAAATAAAGTATAAGCCCCTTCTCTATGCATGTGTTGTTAAATAAAGTATAAGCCCCTACTCTATGCATGTGTTGTTAAATAAACTATAAGCCACTACTTTATGCATGTGTTGTTAAATAAAGTATAAGCCCCTACTCTATGCATGTGTTGTTAAATAAAGTATAAGCCCCTACTCTATGCATGTGTTGTTAAATTAGGTATAAACACCTACTCTATCCATGTGTTGTTAAATTAGGTATAAACACCTACTCTATCCATGTGTTGTTAAATTAGGTATAAACACCTACTCTATCCATGTGTTGTTAAATTAGGTATAAACACCTACTCTATCCATGTGTTGTTAAATTAGGTATAAACACCTACTCTATTCATGTGTTGTTAAATTGGGTATAAACACCTACTCTATCCATGTGTTGTTAAATTAGGTATAAACACCTACTCTATCCATGTGTTGTTAAATTAGGTATAAACATTTACTCTATTCATGTGTTGTTAAATTGGGTATAAGGTCCTACTCTATTCATTTGTTGTTAAATTAGGTATAAACACCTACTCTATTCATGTGTTGTTAAATTAGGTATATGCCCCTACTCTATTCCTGTGTTGTTAAATTTGTTGGTAAACCCTACTCTATTCATTTGTTGTTAAATTAGGTATAAACACCTACTCTATTCATTTGTTGTTAAATTAGATGTAAACCCCTACTCTATTCATTTGTTGTTAAATTAGATGTAAACCCCTACTCTATTCATTTGTTGTTAAATTAGATGTAAACCCCTACTCTATTCATTTGTTGTTAAATTAGATCTTAAACACCAACTCTATTCATTCGTTGTTAAATTAACAACCCCTTCTCTATTCATCTGTTGTTAAATTAGATTAACCCCTACTCTATTCATTTGTTGTTAAATTAGGGCTAAACCCCTACTCTATTCATTTGTTGTTAAATTAGATGTAAACCCCTATTCTATTCATTTAAATTGTTAAATTAGATCCATAAACCCCTACTCTATTCATTTGTTGTTAAATTAGATTTAAGCCCTACTCTATTCATTTGTTGTTAAATTAGTTTAATCCTACTCTATTCATTTGTTGTTAAATTAGATGTAAACCCCTATCTATTCATTTGTTGTTAAATTAGGTGTTAACCCCTACTCTATTCATTTGTTGTTAAATTAGATTCACTCTATCCATTCATTGTTAAATTAGTTTTAAACCCCAACTCTATCCATTCGTTGTTAAATTAGTCTTAACCCCAACTCTATTCATCTGGTGTTATTCTATTCATTCCTTGTTGTTAAATTAGGGCTGAACCCCTATTCCATTCAATTGTTGTTAAATTAGTTCTAAACCCCTATTCCATCCATTCGTTGTCAAATTAGGTTTAAATCCCTTACCCCATCCATTCGTTGTTAAATTAGTTTTACCCCATCCATTCATTGTTAAATTTAATCTCCCACCCCATCCATTCATTGTTAAATTAGTTTTAATCCCTTACCCCATCCATTCATTGTTAAATTAGTTTTATTCCCTTACCCCATCCATTCATTGTTAAATTAGTTTTATTCCCTTACCCCATCCATTCATTGTTAAATTAGTTAAATTACCCCATCCATTCATTGTTAAATTAGTTCTAATCCTTTACCCCATCCATTCATTGTCAAATTAGTTTTCTTCCCTTACCCCATCATTCATTGTCAAATTAGTTTAATCCCTTACCCCATCATTAGTTGTTAAATTAGTTTTATTCCCTTACCCCATCTATTCGTTGTTCAATTAGTTCTAAGCCCTTACCCCATCCACTCGTTTGTTAAATTAGTTCTAGCAGTGGGTAGTTACATTTGTTTTGTTCATGTTGTCTTTGCCTATAAAAATCAGTCTATTGTTCTATTTGTGTAGATGAGTTGTTTGGGTTTGTTTGGTTTGTCTCAACGGTTTTAACAGCAGAACATCTTTCCCCTCCTCAGTGGGTAGTTGACAGTGAATCTTTCTCTACCTGTCTAGCACCCAACTTAGTTGAACATCAAAAATCTTTACTACCTGTCTAGCAGTGGGTAGTTAACAGTGAATCTTTCTCTACCTGTCTAGCAGTGGGTTGTTAACAGTGAATCTTTCTCTACCTGTCTAGCAGTGGGTAGTTAACAGTGAATCTTTCTCTACCTGTCTAGCAGTGGGTTGTTAACAGTGAATCTTTCTCTACCTGTCTAGCAGAAGGTTGTTAACAGTGAATCTTTCTCTACCTGTCTAGCAGTAGGTAGTTAACAGTGAATCTTTCTCTACCTGTCTAGCAGAGGGTTGTTAACAGTGAATCTTTCTCTACCTGTCTAGCAGAGGTTTGTTAACAGTGAATCTTTCTCTTCCTGTCTAGCAGAGGGTTGTTAACAGTGAATCTTTCTCTACCTGTCTAGCAGAGGGTTGTTAACAGTGAATCTTTCTCTACCTGTCTAGCAGAGGTTGTTAACAGTGAATCTTTCTCTACCTGTCTAGCAGAGGGTTGTTAACAGTGAATCTTTCTCTACCTGTCTAGCAGAGGGTTGTTAACAGAATCTTTTTCTTCCTGTCTAGTTGTTAACAGTGAATCTTTCTCTACCTGTCTAGCAGAGGGTTGTTAACAGTGAATCTTTCCTGTCTAGCAGAGGGTTGTTAACTGTCTTTCTCTAGCAGCAGAGGGTTGTTAACAGTGAATCTTTCTCTACCTGTCTAGCAGAGGGTTGTTAACAGTGAATCTTTCTCTTCCTGTCTAGCAGAGGGTTGTTAACAGTGAATCTTTCTCTACCTGTCTAGCAGCGGTTTGTTAACAGCGAATCTTTCTCTACCTGTCTAGCAACGGGTTGTTAACAGCGAATCTTTCTCTACCTGTCTAGCAGCATGTTGTTAATAGCGAATCTTTCTCTACCTGTCTAGCAGCATGTTGTTAATAGCGAAATCTTTCTCTACCTGCCAGAGAGCACGGCTTCCATATGCACGCGTTGTTTCGTAGCCAAGATAAACAATAGTCTGAATTCACCGTTGCTTATTTAATGTATGTTAGGAAAACAATTGAAGTAAATAATCGTCAATCAAATCAAAGATGCGTGTTCAATTAAAGGACTGTCTTTTATTGATTGGTTGTGGTGTGCCTGTTAGGTAAAAATCGATGGTTATTGACTATAAAAAAATCCACTTACCAGCACGGTATGCCTACCAACACGATATTGCAATCTCCCAAAAAACATATTCTTAAACTGATGCTACTGTAATCGTTTAACTAATTAAATGAATCATGAAGTCGTCGCTGCCATCAACATATGCGCACAGAGTATTTAAACAGCTTTTGAGTGAGACATGAAAGCAGGGTTTTACAATCTTGTTGTGATAAGTTAGGAAACAAAATGCATCACATGCCCTCTGTTTAGACAACTAATATATAATATTATGTTTGAATTTGAATTATACAGCATGGAGACGACGTGGGGGGGGGTGGTGTAATTTTAGATGTTTGAGAGAAAGAACAGCGACTGGCAGCAGGATGTGGAAGTTTAAAAAATCAATTTATCATTAAGAACAACTGCCACCAGCGAGATCAAAGTGCGAGGGACAACAAGTAAGTCATACTTCATACACATCGTCGGCTTAGAATTACATAGTCCCTTCCAGCCTCCCCACCCCCCCCTCCACCCCCACCTCCCTACCCTCACTATAAAAAAACGACAAGCAAAACATCGACACTTTATAACCAAAGCACTTACCTACTACAAAAATGACTGGTACTTTTATTGAACCTGTGGAAGGGAAGGGGTGGAAGGGGTGGAATTGGCGGAACGGGTGGAGGTGGGAGAGGAGAAAAGAAGAAAAAAGGATAAAAACAGAATTATTCAATACGGGAGTACAAAAATATTAAAAAGAAAGATTTATAGACAGTAACTTTGCATATCAGTCATCCACCAGCAGGCCATTTTATTGAAAGTCCGTCTCAACTCCGTGAGAAGCATACTGTACAGCAGCCTGTTAAGCACATCAAACAAACTCTCTGATGAAATTCGTCTCTTCACATCTTAGTCGAGTGAAGAAATAGAGTTCAGTACCTTTAAAAAAAATACCTTGTCTCAACAACCAAGAATTCATTGGTCAGCGAGGGTTTTGAACCAGTATCGTCATGGTAACTAACTCAACCAGTATCGTCATGATAACAAACTCAACCAGTGTCGTCATGATAACAATCGTCATGATAACAGACTCAACCAGTGTCGTCATGATAACAGACTCAACCAGTGTCGTCATGATAACAAACTCAACCAGTATCGTCATGATAACAAACTTAACCAGTATCGTCATGATAACAGACTCAACCAGTATCGACATGATAACAGACTCAACCAGTGTCGGCATGATAACAGACTCAACCACTATCGACATGATAACAGACTCAACCAGTATCGGCATGATAACAAACTCAACCAGTGTCATCGTAACAACAGACTCAACCAGTGTTGTCATCATAACAAACTCAACCAGTATCGTCATGATAACAAACTTAACCAGTGTTGTCATGATAACAAACTCAACCAGTATCGTCATGATAACAAACTCAACCAGTGTTGTCATGACAACAAACTCAACCAGTGTCGTCATGATCTCACAACATTTTCAATCAGACACAATGCATCAAGAAAACCTTTTTATTAGAGTAAAATTACAAAAACACAGCAGGAAAAAGAAAGGAAAGTAAGAAAAGAAAAACAGAAACAAACACCAAGACTAACATGAAAAACAGAAACAAACAACAAGACTAACAGGAAAAACAGAAACAAACAACGAGACTAACAGGAAAAACAGAAACAAACAACAAGACTAACATGAAAAACAGAAACAAACAACAAGACTAACATGAAAAACAGAAACAAACAACAAGACTAACATGAAAAACAGAAACAACAACAAGACTAACAGGAAAAACAGAAACAAACAAGACTAACATGAAAAACAGAAACAAGCAAGACTAACATGAAAAACAGAAACAGACAAGATTAACATGAAAAACAGAAACAAACAACAAGACTAACATGAAAAACAGAAACAAGCAAGACTAACATGAAAAACAGAAACAAGCAAGACTAACATGAAAAACAGAAACAAACAAGACTAACATGAAAAACAGAAACAACAACAAGACTAACAGGAAAAACAGAAACAAACAAGACTAACATGAAAAACAGAAACAAGCAAGACTAACATGAAAAACAGAAACAAACAAGACTAACATGAAAAACAGAAAACAAACAAGACTAGCATGAAAAACAGAAACAAACAAGACTAACATGAAAAACAGAAACAAACATGACTAACATGAAAAAACATGAAAAACAGAAACAAACAAAAATAAAAGAAAAAACGGAAACAAACAAGACTAATAGTAAAAATATAAAAAAGAAGACTATCAGTAAAAACAGAAACAAACAAGATTAACATGAAAAACAGAATCAAAGAAGACTAATAATAAAAACAGAAACAAACAAATAGGAACAGGAAAAACAAAAACAAACGAGGCTAACAGAAAAAAACAGAAACAAACAAGACTAACAGTAAAAACAAAAACAAAAAACACTAACAGGAAAAACAGAAATTAACAGAAACAAACAGCAAAAAAACAATAAAAGCAGAAACAAACAGGATTTACAGTAAAAACATAAATTAACAAGACTAACAGAAAACAAACATAAATTAACAAGACTAACAGGGAAAACTGAAACAAACAAGACAAACAGGAAAAACAGAAACAAACAAGACTAACAGTAAAAACAGAAACAAACCACACGAGCAAGACGAACAGAAACAAACAAGACTAAGAGGAAAAAGCAGAAACAAACAAGATTAACATGAAAAACAGAAACAAAGAAGATTAACATGAAAACAGAAACAAAGAAGATTGACATGAAAAACAGAAACAAAGAAGGCTAACTGAAAAAACAGATACAAACAAGATTGACATGAAAAACAGAAACAAACAAGATTAACAGTAAAACAAAATCAAACAAGATTAACAGGAAAAACAAAAACACAAACAAGACTAACGGGAAAGACAAAACCAAACAAGTCTAACAGACAAAACAGAAATTTACAAGACTTACAGGGAAAACAGAAATTAACAAGACTAACAGGGAAAACAAAAAGTGTAAAGTAAAGCTGTAAAAACTTACAAAAAGAAGAAAAACATTGTCATGAACTCTTTTGCCTGTTACCGTCTTTCATAAACTTTTCACCAAGAAATCCCCTTAAAAGTCGACTCCTTAATAAGCAGCTAGAAAGCTGGCTCCTTCATTGTTTTGTCTTAAGTCAGATCTCATTTCCTTCTTTGTCTTAAGTCAGATCTCATTTCTTTCTTTGTCTTAAGTTAGATCTCATTTCTTTCTGTCTTAAGTCAGCTCTCATTTCTTTCTTTGTCTTAAGCCAGATCTCATTTCTTTCTTTGTCTTATGTCATGTCTCATTTCTTTCTTTGTCTTAAGTCAGATTTCATTTCTTTCTTTGTCTTAAGTCAGATCTCATTTCTTTCTTTGTCTTAAGTCAGATCTCATTTATTTCTTTGTCTTAAGTCAAATCTCATTTCTTTCTTTGTCTTAAGTCATATCTCATTTCTTTCTTTGTCTTAAGTCAGATCTCATTTCTTTCTTTGTCTTAAGTCATGTTTAATTTCTTTCATTGCCTTCAGTCAAGTCTAGTTTCTTCATTTGTCTTAAATCAGATCTCATGTCTTTGCTTACCTTATGTCAGCTCTCATTTCGTTCTGTCTTAAGTCAGGTCTCATCTCTTTCTTTATCTTAAATCAGGTCTCATTTCTTTATATGTCTTAAGTCATGTCTCATCTTTTTCTTTGTCTCAAGTCAGGTCTGATTTCTTTTTTTGTCTTAAGCCGCCTCATTCCTTTCTTTGTCTTAGTCAGGTCTCATTCCCTTCTTTGTCTTAGGTCAGGTTTCATTTCGTTCTTTGTCCTAACTCAGGTTTCATTTCTTCCTTTATCTTAATCATGTCCTATTTTTTTCTTTGTCTTAAGTCATGTCTCTTTCCTTTCTTTGCCTTAAGTCAGATCTCATTTCTTTCTTTGTCTCAAATCAGGTCTCATTCCTTGTTATGTATTAAGTCAGGTTTTATTCATTTCTTTTCTTAAGTTAGGTCTAATGTCTTTCTTTGTGTTAAGTAAAATCTCATTGCTTTCTTTGCCTTAAGTCAGGTCTGATTTCGTTCATTTTCTCAAGTCAGGTCTGATTTCTTTCTTTGTCTTAGTCAGGTTTCATTTTCTTCTTCGTCTTAAGTCAGGTCTCATTTCTTTCTTTGTCTGATCAGGTCTAATTTATTTCTTTGTCATAGTCAGATCTCATTTTTTTCTTTGCCTTAAGTCAAGTCTCATATCTTTTTCTGTTTTAAGTCAGCTCTCATATCTTTTTTGGGGTCTTACGCCAGGTCTCATTTCTTTCTTTGTCTTGGTATGTCTCATATCCCTCTTTGTCTGAAGTTAGGTGTCATTTGTTTTTTTTGGTCTTAAGTCAGGACTCATTTTTTGTTTGTTTTAAGTCAGGTCTCATTGCTTTCTTTGTCTTATGTCAGGTCTCATTTCTTTCTGTGTCTTAATGCAGGTCCATTTCCTTTCTTTGTCTTACAGTGGGTCTCATTTTTGCTTTGTCTCAACTTAGGTCTCATGTCTTTCTTAGTCTTGAGTCAGGACTAATTTCTTTCTGGATCTATCCTGTGTGACTTACTTGGAATTGGTGTGATATTTTCTGCAGCAAAAATCTTAGCCACTTCCATGAAGACTTCATCTGGTCCAGTCTCTGCCTCAACCTTTAGTGAATGAAAATAGTTATGTTCTTTCATTGCTTTTATTCTCATCACATGGTCGTATTAAAAAAAATAACAAAATTGTTTGCATAACTGAATATATACATTCCATATATCATGCTATAATGGAAGTAAGGTTGATCGGAAAGTTACAAAAAGCTTTTGAACTAGACCATAAATATATTGACTGTAAGTTAGCATCAATGGGTAGGCTAGTAAGTGTCCAATAGACTGTAGGTCAGTATCTTTGGTTAGACTAGTTTGTGTTCAATAGATTGTAGGCTAGCATCAATAAGTAAACTAATTTGTGTTCAATAGACTGTAGGCTAGCATCAATAGGTAGACTAACTTGTGTTCAATGTAGCCTAGCATTAATAGCAAAACCAAATTGTGTTCAATAGACTAGGCTAACATCACTGGGTAGACAAGTGTGTGTGTTCAATAGACTGTAGGCTAGCATCACTGGGTAAACTAGTTTGTGTTAAATAGACTGTAGACTAGCATCACTGGGTAGACTGCTTTGTGTTCAATAGACTGTAGGATAGCATCACTGGGTAGACTGCTTTGTGTTCAATAGGCTAGCATCAATGTGTAGACTAGTTTGTGTTGAATAGATTGTATTCTAGCATCACTGGGTAAACTCGTGTGTGTTCAATAGACTGTAGGCTAGCATCACTAGGTAGACTAGTTTGTGTTGAATAGACTGTAGGCTAGCTTCACTGGGTAGACTAATGTGTGTTCAATAGACTGTAAGCTAGCACCATTGGGTAGACTAGTGTGTGTTCAATAGACTGTATGCTAGCATCAATGAGTAGATTAGTGACAGTAATGTAAAACTCATACAGTGTGTAGTGTACAGTAATTACGAATAAAGTCCTGATTTTTCAAAAATTGCTTTCCGTAACACCTTTTCCTTTACCAAGTCTGAAACGTATAATTTACTGCTAAACTGGCAGATGGGCCATGAAAAAAATCTATCCGGAATGGGAATCGAACTCTGGTCTCCTGGTGGTAGTCAGGTAGTCTACTGGTGCTGAAATGATTCGGATAGATAACAAAGACATTCAATTAATTGTACTAAGAGTTTCTTCCTCACCATCTTAACTTTGCCAGCCTTGGTGTAGTGGTCGATTACTGGCTGAGTTATATCGTGAAACGTTTTCAGTCGTTTCTTGATGGTTTCTTCATTATCATCAACACGGTTGCTTGTACGGGCCCTCACAAGAAGTCGATCTGTCATCGTTTTATCCGACACGTTGAAACTCAGCACAAAAGCTGCCTTGGCCACCTAGTAGAAGAATTGGAAGATAGGAAGATGAGTTTGTTGCAAGATACATCTGTCTTGAGCTAGGAAGATAGGTTTGTTACAAGACATGTCTGTCTTGAGCTAGGAAGATGAATTTGTTATAAGATACGTCTGTCTTGATATAGAAAGATGAGTTTGTTATAAGATACGTCTGTCTTGAACTATAAAGATGAGTTTATTATAGTATATGTCTGTCTTGAGCTAGGAACCTAAATCGTTTATAAGATACATCTGTCTTGAACTAAGAAGATGAGTTTGTTATAAGATATGTCTGTCTTGAACTAGGAAGATGAGATTGTTATAAGATATGCCTGTCTTGAAATAGGAAGATGGGTTTGTTATAAGATATGTCTGTCTTGAACTATGAAGATGAGTTTGTTATAAGATATGTCTGTCTTGAACTAAGAAGATGAGTTTGTTATAAGATATGTCTGTCTTGAACTAAGAAGATGAGTTTGTTATAAGATATGTCTGTCTTGAACTAGGAAGATGAGATTGTTATAAGATACGTCTGTCTTGAACTAGGAAAATGAGTTTGTTATAAGATATGTTTGTCTTGAAATAGGCAGATGGGTTTGTTATAAGATACGTCTGTCTTGAACTAGGAAGATGAGTTTGTTATAAGATATGTCTGTCTTGAACTAGGAAGATGGGTTTGTTATAAGATACGTCTGTCTTGAACTAGGAAGATGAGTTTGTTATAAGATATGTCTGTCTGTCTTGAACTAGAAAGATGAGTTTGTTATAAGATATGTCTGTCTTGAACTAGAAAGATGAGTTTGTTATAAGATATGTCTGTCTTGAACTAGAAAGATGAGTTTGTTATAAGATATGTCTGTCTGTCTTGAACTAGAAAGATGAGTTTGTTATAAGATATGTCTGTCTTGAACTGGAAAGATGAGTTTGTTATAAGATATGTCTGTCTTGAACTAGAAAGATGAGTTTGTTATAAGATATGTCTGTCTTGAACTAGAAAAATGAGTTTCTTATAAGATATGTCTGTCTGTCTTGAAATAGGAAGATGAGTTTGTTATAAGATATGTCTGTCTTGAACTAGAAAGATGAGTTTGTTATAAGATATGTCTGTCTTGAACTAGAAAAATGAGTTTGTTATTAGATATGTTTGTCTTGAAATAGGAAGATGGGTTTGTTATAAGATATGTTTGTATTGAAATAGGAAGATGGGTTTGTTATAAGATATGTCTGTCTTGAACTAGAAAGATGACTTTGTTATAAGATACGTCTGTCTTGAACTAGAAAAATGAGTTTGTTATAAGATATGTTTGTTTTGAAATAGGAAGATGGGTTTGTTATAAGATATGTTTGTATTGAAATAGAAAGATGACTTTGTTATAAGATACGTCTGTCTTGAACTAGGACGATGACTTTGTTATAAGATACGTCTGTCTTGAACTAGGAAGATGTTTGTTATAAAATGCATCTGTCTTGAGCTGTCCATCAAAACTAAGTAACGGATATAATTAGAGGGACATGCACAAGTATTGTGATCTTCTAATTTTCAGTTTTTCTTGATGAGTTTGCTCACTTTGATTTGTTTACTCACTTTGATTTGTTTGTTCACTTTGATTTGTTTACTCACTTGATTTGTTAACTCACTTTGATTTGTTTGTACATTTTGATTTTTTCCCACTTTGATTTTTTTTACTCACTTTGATTCGTTTACTCACTTCGATTTTTTTACTCACTTTGATTTGCTCACTCGCTTTGATTTGTTTACTCACTTTGATGTGTTTGCTCACTTTGTTTTGTTTACTCACTTTGTTTGTTTACTCACTTTAATTTTGATTACTCAATTTGATTTGTTTACTCACTTTAATTTTGATTACTCAATTTGATTTGTTTACTCACTTTGATTTGTTTACTCACTTGATTTGTTTACTCACTTTAATTTTGATTTGTTTACTCACTTTCATTTTGATTTGTTTACTCACTTTGATTTTGATTTGTTTACTCACTTTGATTTTTTTACTTACTTTAATTTGTTTACTCAATTTGATGTTTTACTCACTTTGATTTGTTTACTCGCTTTGATTTGTTTACTCACTTTGATTTGTTTACTTACTATGATTTGTTTACTCACTATGATGTGTTTACTCACTTTGATTTGTTTACTCACTTTGATTTGTTTACTCACTTTGATTTGTTTACTAATAATAATAATGATAATAATGCAAAATTTATATAGCGCCCCTATCCATGAGGGTCATGCTCAGTTGCGCTTTACAAGACATACATTATTAAAAATAGCTTACATAATGTACTCAATATTTAATATTACTATAAAATCAAGACATCTACATACACGAAAAATGTTACAATTAAGATGAACAGTACCTAAATGGCGATATGTGCTAAATGCAAGATGGCCCTATACACACGTGCACACACACACACACACACACACACACACACACACACTTGTGTTGGTGATTTAACATGTTGGATCAGGTCGCATGCCTCGATGCTCTTTATACAATTAAATGTATTTTTATCTGAATTATCATTGACATGGATGTTGAAATCTCCAAGAATATATAGGTTATTTGTTTTAGTAGAAATAACGATAATATGATCTTGAAATTCATTTATAAACTTGGTAATTGAAGCAGTTTTTCTTCGATGCGGGGGTGGGGGTGATATATCAAAACGAACTTGTAATAACACTTATTGGTCTTCATGTTACATTCAAGGACTTCAAATGTGGATGGTTGCATAGAGTTTATCAGTTCGGTATCCAATGCCGTTTTAAAAACCACCATTAGTCCACCACCTTCTCTGCCATGGGGATGGTCCCATTTAACAAAAGAGTAACCAGATGGTAACATAATAATATCATTCAAAATGCAATCAGTATCATCTTTTAGCCAGATTTCTGTTATGAAAAGTAAGTCTATGTCAGTCAGTTATGTATTCGTTCAGTTGTGTTGTTTTATTACGAACAGAGCATGCAATTAAAAGCATAACCTTTAAAGGGTCTATTTCAGACACATCTGTGGTGTTTGGTGTCGGTCTAATGAAAAGTAAATTGTTGACATTGGAGTGTTGTTCTTGTGTTTGTTTATTGAATATTCCGCCCCTCTTCCCTCTTCGTGTGCGTTTGTATGTGTGTGTATATAAGTGGTACTGCCTCAACAAGTCAATGACTGGCAAATGTAGACTACTGTAATGACGGTGTGTTATCAAATCACTTTCCTTGTATGTAATGGCTGGAATAATGCCTGTGTTGTTATTGAGAATGCCCATTGTCCGTGGTGGATAAAAACAGTTCACAATAAAACTAACGATTGAAACTTGAAGACCAAGCTCCACATCTGTATAATAATGTAAAAAATCCACAAATATTCGAAAGCACTGTTAAATAAATCCACAAATGTTGCACTAAAGGATGTACCGTTTAAAGATGAATAGATACTTATAAACTATGTCATACTTTGATATCTAAAACATGCAAAAATCAAGAGGAAAGTCACAGCTGAAACTGAGGCAGCCTATGGCACTAACAATCACAATCACTTTGATTTGTTTTACTCACTTTGATTTGTTTACTCACTTTTTGATTTGTTTACTCACTTTGATTTGTTTACTCACTTTTTGATTTGTTTACTCACTTTGATTTGTTTACTCACTTTTTGATTTGTTTACTCACTTTGATTTGTTTACTCACTTTTTGATTTGTTTACTCACTTTGATTTGTTTATTCACTTTGATTTGTTTACTCACTTTGATTTGTTTACTCACTTTGATTGTTTACTTACTTTTATTTGTTTACTCACTTTAATTTGTTTCCTCACTGTGATTTGTTTACTCACTTCGATTTGTTTACTCACTTAGATTTGTTTATTCCCTTCGATTTTTTACTCTCTTTGATTGTTTACTTACTTTAATTTGTTTCCTCACTGTGATTTCTTTACTCACTGTGGTTTGTTTACTTACTTAGATTTGTTGACTCGCTGTGATTTGTTTACTTACTTTAATTTGTTTACTTACTTTGATTTGTTTGCTTAGTTTGATTTGTTTACTTACTGTGATTTGTTTACTCACTGTGATTTGTTTACTCACTGGATTTGTTTACTCACTGTGATTTGTTTCCTCACTGTGATTTTTATTTAATTCGATTTGTTTACTCACTTTGATTTGTTTACTTACTGTGATTTGTTTACTCACTGTGAATTGTTTACTTACTTTCATTTGTTTACTCACTTTGATTTGTTTATGCACTGTGATTTATTTACTCACCGTGATTTGTTTACTTACTAACCTAACCTTAACCCCTCAGCTAATCATATCATACAGTGTCGCCAAGGAGTAATAAGATGTATCAATGTTATAATTCTGTGAGCACATGTGAACAAAAGAAGTAATATCCAGATGATGAATGTATAGATTTTCTTCAATCATAAAGAAGCAGAACTGGATAAAATAGTAACCAAAAAGCCATCGAGGTGCTGTGGTGAAATCATAGTGGATTTCAAATCAAAAGTTCAAAGCCCTTTTGCTACCTCATGTGTTTTTTCATGGTGTTGTACTCTTACGAAACATACATGGCAGTATGATTTATGTAGAATGAAACGCCTAACAGACTGCCGTATTTTTTACTCGAGGATTTAAAATGACTTTGAATAAAATAGACAGGTGGGGATTTAATTATGTAAGCTTGATGAGCCTGCACGTGTGTGGGAATACGGAAAATAAATGCATCTCTATTGTTTATCTTTCTTCCAAATGTACCTCTTTCTCAAAACGGACACCTTGCTCCAATTCCCTGGGGTAGCCATCAATGAGGAAACCACGACTTGTAGCCGATTTAGCCTGTATGGCTTCTTTGAGTAGTTGTAGCACAGTGTCCTGTAGTGATGAGAAAAGTGATGATAACAATGAGCACAGTGTCCTGTATTGATGAGAATAGTGATGAAAACAATGAGCACAGTGTCTTGTATTGATGAGAATAGTGATGATAACAATGAGCACAGTCCTGTAGTGATGAGAATAGTGATGATAACAATGAGCACAGTGTCTTGTATTGATGAGAATAGTGATGATAACAATGAGCACAGTGTCTTGTAGTGATGAGAATAGTGATGATAACAATGAGCACATTGTCTTGTAGTGATGAGAATAGTGATGATAACAATGAGCACAGTGTCTTGTAGTGATGAGAATAGTAATGATAACAATGAGTACATTGTCCCATAGTGATGAGAATAGTGATGATAACAATGAGCACATTGTCCCATAGTGATGAGAATAGTGATGATAAGAATGAGCACAGTGTCCTGTATTGATGAGAATAGTGATGATAACAATGAGCACAGTGTCTTGTATTGATGAGAATAGTGATGATAACAATGAGCACAGTGTCTTGTATTGATGAGAATAGTGATGATAACAATGAGCACAGTGTCTTGTAGTGATGAGAATAGTGATGATAACAATGAGCACATTGTCTTGTAGTGATGAGAATAGTGATGATAACAATGAGCACAGTGTCTTGTAGTGATGGGAATAGTGATGATAACAATGAGCACAGTGTCCTGATGAGATTGTTGATGAGAATAATGATGAAAACAATGAGCACAGTGTCCTGTATTGATGAGAATAGTGATGATAAGAATGAGCACAGTGTCCTGTATTGATGAAAAAGTGATGATAAGAATGAGCACAGTGTCCTGTATTGATGAGAATAGTGATGATAACAATGAGCACAGTGTCCTGTATTGATGAGAATAGTGATGATAAGAATGAGCACAATGTCCTGTATTGATGAGAATAGTGATGATAAGAATGAGCACAGTGTCCTGTATTGATGAGAATAGTGATGATAAGAATGAGCACAGTGACCTTTCAACAACGAACATGGAACTGAACACGGATGGTGATTTCTGGGACATGGAATATAAGGGCAATGAATGGAAGAGAGATATAATTAGTGGAATGAATGGAAAATTTCAAATTAGAAATTTTGGCCACTACAGAAACAACGAAAAAAGGACAAGGAATAGAGAATGTAGGACCAAATCATACTTTAATCTTCTCATGAGTAGACGTCAAAGATAGAGCTAGAGCAGGAGAAGGCCTCCTAGTACATAAAAGGCATGAAAAGCTACTAGAACGTTGGAAATTTATTAACCTATGGCTATTAGAGAAAATTAAATCAAAAGGAAGAGAAAACAAATTATTAATATCTTATGGACCAAACGAAGATGCAACTAAAGAAGAAAAAGATATCTTCGAAAGCGATTTACAAATAGCTGTTGCAGAGAATCTTAAACCCAAACAGGAACTAATGGTTTTAGGAGATTTAGACGCTAGAGTAGGCAACAATGTAGACACGTCAGGAGGAGTAAGAGGTAAAGAAGGAGAGACAACAACTTCTCGTAATGGAAATAGGTTATATAGATTTTTTCCTAACGAATAACACGAAAATAGCCAACACCTGTTTTCATCCTAAAGATATCCACAAATATACAAGAGCGAATGAAGACAGGTGTGAAAAGTCAATGGCAGACTACATAATAGTTAGCAGCTCCTTTTACAGTACATTGGGTGCAAGAGTAAACAGAGGAGCAGACATATTTAGTAATCATCACCTAGAAAAGGAAAGAGAAGAAAGCTACTAAACTCAAAATAGAGGGACTAAATCAACCAATAGTAAAACAGATATAATTATCTAGAATAAAAAAAGGTTTATTAGTGAAAGGCAGGTGGATCTGAAGGATAACACAATAGAAGAAAAGTGGTAAATTTAATGAAAAAAACACTCCTCAGTTGTACTGAGGAGGTCTGTGGTAGCAAACAAATTAAAGGAGATAGGAAAAGAACAGCATGATGGAATGAGAATGTCAAGACTATGATGAAAGAAAAGAAGAATGCCTGGAAGAAGTATACTTGCAAACAAAGAGATCAGAAGATAGGATAGATTACGTGAATAAAAAATAAAAACTATCGCCAAAGAGGAAGTCAAGCAAACAAAACAGAAACAATGTGAAGACTTTGGACAAAAACTTTAAGAAAGCTATCAAGGAAGTCAAAGCTGCTCTGGTGGGCAATGAAGAGCATGAGAAAGACCAAAGCATGCCCAAAGCGACAAGTTAAGAATTTCAAAGAGGAAATAATAAAAGAAGACAGCGAAATCATAGAAACATGGAGAAGGTATTTTCAACAATTACATAATCCCTCCTGAAAATATGAAAAAAGGAGTGAAGATCAATTCGTAAGCGTAACAAGTAATCCAGAGCAGACAGTTGAAGATGTAGATATTTCAATGGAAGAAATCTAAACAGTTATAAGAAAAAGTGAAATTAGGAAAGGCCCCAGGAGCAGATCAAATGTATCCATAAATGATTAAATACCAAGGGAGAGAAGCAGACAAACTACTACATGCAATATGCCAACAAGTAGGTGCCAGACGACTGGAAAAAAGGAAAGGTAGTACCAATACATAAGAAAGGATCAACTATGGAATGCTCAAGCTATAGAGGGATAGCCCTGCTTAGCGTCAGGAAAAGTGTATGCCAGGATACTGGAAATGAAACTAAGGAAAAGAGTAGAGGATAAGATTGAAGAACGTCAGAGTGGATTGAGACCAGGAAGAAGTGTACAAGACCACATATTTACAATTAGACAAATAATAGAAAAAGTCCTTGAGAGAAACATTGACTTGCACCTGTGTTTTATGTGACACTGCGAGGAAGGACGAACTATGGCATTCCTTAAAACAACACAATGTAGAGCAAACTTTTAATGGAAGCCATTAAAAGTTTTTATAATAAACCAACATGTACAGTGAGAGTAGCTGGAAACGTACCTGAGAATTTGATGTAGATATAGGAGTAAGACAGGGTTGTACCTTTTTTTTCGAGTAAAACCCAACTCCCTGATTCAGGTAGGTGAATCGACACCTAATACCATCGAGGGCGATAAAAAAGGAGGTCTCGTGTGCAAATCACAACACTCTGTGCATGTTATAAAAGATCCCTTGGCTGTTTAAACTTTTTTTAAATCCTACCAACCCCCCCCCAGATCACCTTAGTAGTTGTGGTTGTGGGCAAAAGGACAATCAAATACAAAAATTCTGTGTCATATCAAAGCACAAGGCAGTAGACAGAAGACTTGTTCTTCTTCTTCACAATAATAACTGACCAGCTCAATTCTTGGGTATTACTGCCAGTGCGCACGTTTTGATGGAAGCTAAAATATTAATCCAATTTTGGCTTTAATGTGATGTGTTTAATTCTGTTTTTAAAGTCTTTAGTACTGTTGCTGAGTTTTATTACAGCTTACTGTACTAGGGTAAAATAAGTGCAGGTGACAATCAATGTTTGGAGATGGAACCATGTTTGCTTGACAGCCTGATCTGGTTATTCTTTAGTTAAGTTTAAGCTGATCTAATGGAATAAACGGTTATCCATTTATAGCCTTCAAGAAAATATTAATTTGATTTCTGGCTCTATGTTCTTCTAAAGGCATCCATTACAATAGGTTCATGTTGGTTTTGGTATTTCCTTTAGTGTATGTATAATTAGTAGTTACAAAGCGGGATGTATTCTTACCAAGGGCACTAAGTCTCCTTCTCCATGATCTCCACTAACTTCTTGCCCGTTGTGACTGCGATGCCACCTCGGCACGCAGAAGATCCCCGGACGACAGGTGGGTGAAGCCAAACTTCGCCACCATTTTCTCGCACTGGGTGCCTTTCCCACTCCCTGGTCCACCTGGAAAGGAGAAAAAAAAAAGGTTAATGGCACATACACCATATGCGATGATCTCAAAGCTTTTGTTTTTAATTTTTCTTTGGTTTTACTCTTTTTGTTTTGGGAGTGGGGATGGGGGGGGGGGGGGGGGGTGTCTGGATGTTCCTTCTTGTTTTATCATTTTTGTGGTTTGTTCTTATCCATTTATTTTCAAAACATGATTGGATATGATTGGGTGAGGTTGGAAAAGTATTGCATTAATTGAATTTTGCCCGATCGCTTGTACTAAATGTTACTATTGTTAACACGAATCGATTCTCATATCATTTTCACATAATGACGTCATCATGTTATTATGTGCTGAAAGAGAGAGAGCGAAATTGTGTGTGTGTGTGTGTGTGTGTGTGTGTGAGTGAAAGAGAGAGAAAGAGAGAGAGAGAGAGAGAGAGAGAGAGAGAGAGAGAGAGAGAGAGAGACAGACAGACAGACAGACAGACAGACAGACAGAGAAACAGACTAACAGAGACAGAGACAGAGGCGGGAGACGGAGACAGCGACAGAGACAGAGATAGAGACATGGAGAATAAGCACATGCGCGCTTGTGGCGGATCTAGATATATTATACTCACCTATCACAAAGATGACAGGAACTTCCAAACCTAAAAAGAGAAAAAGAACATCACATTAAACTAGAAAAAAACCAGCACACAGAGAGTACAGACCTCTGCTAAGACTGCTCATTACACCAACACGAAATTGTCAGAAATGCGGGGTTTTAAAAAATGTGATTCATTGGTCTAAGTCAAATATTTACGTGTTCATCTACTTGCTCTCCCCTTGTACCGTCAGGTTCAGAAGAAGAGGAGAAGTTCATAAGACATAGAGAAGGTCATAAGACATAGAAAAGTTAATAAAATATAAAGAAGTTCATAAGACGTAGAGAAGGTCATAAGATGTAGAGAAGGTCATAAGAAATAGAGAAGGTCATTAGACATAGAGAAGTTCATAAGACATAGAGAAGTTCATAAGACATAGAGACGGTCATAAGACAAAGAGAAGGTCATAAGACATAGAGAAGTTCATAAGACGTGGAGAAGGTCATAAGACGTAGAGAAATTCATAAGACATCGAGAAGGTCATAAGACATAGAAAAGGTCATAAGACATAGAGAAGACCATATGACATAGAGAAGGTCATAAGACATAGAGAAGTTCCTAAGACATTGAGAAGTTCATAAGACATAGAAAAGGTCATAAGATATAGAGAATGTCATAAGATGTAGAGAAGGTCACAAGACGTAGAGAAGGTCATAAGAAATAGAGAAGGTCATAAGACATAGAGAAGTTCATAAGACATAGAGAAGTTCATAAGACATAGAGACGGTCATAAGACATAGAGAAGGTCATGAGACATAGAGAAGTTCATAATATATAGAGAAGGTCATAAGACATAGAGAAGGTCATAAGACATAGAGAAAACCATAGGACATAGAGAAGCTCATAAGACATAGAGAAGGTCATAAGACATAGTGGAGTTCATAAGACATAGAGAAGGTCATAAGACATAGAGAAGGTGATAAGACATAGAGAAGAGCTCTTCATCCACACCAGTCTCTTGTTTTTGTGTTCTAGGGATTCTGATCTTATACATGCTAAAGACATGTCCCAGGTATTTCCATCTTCTTCCTGTAATCGTTGTTCTCATTTCGTATGAAATCATTCCATTGGATGGTATAATGTATATATTTCATGACATTGATGATTAACCACGTGGTGTAATGTTTATATTTCCTGACATTGATGATTAAGCACGTGGTGTAATGTTTATATTTCATGACATTGATGATTAACCAAGTGGTGTAATGTTTATATTTCATGACATTGATGATTAACAACAATGCAAGTTTTCTTGTGTAATATCTATTCAATGTTAGCATCTCAGTGTCTGTTGCCTATTCTGTTTCGTGTTTGTGTTTTCTGATTTTCCACTACCTGAAATATTATTTACCATGTTTATTGATTAGTAATTGATTTTAGGGTTAGCATACTGACATACAAGATTTAGAGCTTTGATTTGAGAACTGGTTGTAACATTCAGTGAAGAAAACAATGAGACAGAAAAATAGCATAACGTTGTGTACGTTGTGTACGGCTCATTTTTTTATATTGAAGTTAACCCCATCCAACACGCGGTGATCTCAGGGTGAATTATAAGGAAACAGCAAGATAAAAGATGAATGAACAATGAGAGAACAGAAGTAGGACCTACCAGTAGCGCCAACCAATCACTGAGCATCTGTATGAAAAGCCTAGTGGCAAGTGTGCATACAATGAAATGGTGTAAAGGAGGAAAACATACAAATAGAAAAATACATCCAATTGGGAATAAGACGAACAACAGCAGAAGAAAAACAAAACACCACAAAATAAACCGAAACAAAACTCAATTCAAAATGATGATGATGATGATTGTAATAATGTACTGATGATAATGATGATGTTAATATTAATAATGAAGATCCTATGATTATGATGATGATGATGATGATGATTGTAATAATGTACTGATGATAATGATGATGTTAATATTAATAATGAAGATCCTTATGATTATGATGATGATGATGATGATGATGATGATGATGAGGATGGTGATGAAGATGATGGTGATGATGATGATGATGATAATAATGAGGATGATGATGATGATGGTGATTCTTATGACAACAATAAATGTTATGTTTCACTGATGATGTAATGATGGTGATGAAGATAATGATGATGATGATTAAGATAACTATTATCTTTCATTTGTGGAGGATGAATGCCACGTTTCACTGATCTTTATGATGAAGACGATGTGGTGATAATGTGGTGATAATGTGGTGACAATGTGGTGACAATGTGGTGATAATGTAGTGATGGTGTGGTGATGATGTGGTGATAATGTGGTGATAATGACGATGGTGATGATGTGATAATGTGGTGATGACGATGATGATGATGATGTGGTGATGACGATGATGTGGTGATGATGTGGTGATGATGACGGTGATGATGATGATGTTGTGATGATGGCGATGATGACGATGCTGTGATGATGATGTGGTGATGATGATGATGATGATGTGGATGATGTGGTGACGATGACGATGTGGTGATGATGTGGTGATCATGACGATGATGATGTTGTGGTGAGGATGTGGTGATGATGACGATGTTGATGATGATGTGGTGATGAAGTGGTGATAATGATGATGATGGTGATGTGGTGATGATGTGGTGATGATGACGATGCTGATGATATGGTGATGATGACGATGATGATGATGATCTGGTGATGATGTGGTGATGATGATTATGATGATGATGATGATGTGGTGATGACGTGGTGATAATGACGATGATGATGAAGACGTGGTGATGATGTGGTGATGATGACGATGATGATGATGATGTTGTGATGATGTGATGATAATGACGATGATGATGACGATGTGGTGATGATGTAGTGATGATGATAATGATGATGATGATGATGATGTGG
>JAXRKP010000313.1:97286-249786 GCA_037039925.1 Doris montereyensis | reverse complement strand
ATAATCTTTATTTGTCCAAAAAGAAATTTGCTTTAGTCAGAATTAATTTCACAACATATTATTACAAACAAAATATCATTTAATGATCATTTCATTTCATAAAAAAAAAATTAAATAAATAAATACATATATTAATTTTTTGTGTGGACAGTATATTAATTAACAGACTGTTGTGGTTTTGAAAGCCTTCTATAATTTGCAGAAACGGTATGTATTTGTCTTTGAATCTCAGTGTATAAGGGATACTACTTATCTTTTTGCTTATATTGTAATATATGATCTATCAGCTTAAATGTAATACATTGTCTTTCTGATTACATGTAATCTATTATCATTCTACTTACACGTAATATAATGTTTTCTGTTTATATGTGATACACTGTTTTCTGTTTACATGCCATCTTTCTGCTTACAAGTTATGTCTTTCTGCTTACATGCAATATATTAGCTTTTTGTTTTCATATAATATATTTATCTTTCTGATTACATGAAATACATTATCTGTCTGCTTACATGTAATATATTATTATCTTCTTTACTTACATGTAATAACATCATTTTTGAGTACATGTAATATATCATATTTCTGGTTACATGTAATATATCATATTCTACTTACATGTAATATACTACATGTATTTCCTCTTTACATGTCGTATATTACATGTATTTGATGATTACATGTAAATGTAATATATCATGTTCTGCTAACATGTAATATATCATCTTTCTGCCTACACATATAATTTTGGGGACTCCGTAGTACAGGGGCAATGTGTCAGCCTCTGAACCCAAAGGTCATGGGTTCAAGCCCGAATGGTTGAAACATTTTTTTTTTTTTTTTCAAGTAAGCTCTACTCCCCTGGCTCAGATAGGAGAATTGACCCCAGTCTCATCGAAGACGGATGATAAGAAAGAGGTTCCACGTGCAGATCACAACACTGGCTGTTTAAAATCCTACAAAAACTCCCGAGCTAACCTTAGTTGTGGATGTGAGTATAATCAAATCAATTCTACATATAACATTTTTCTCCTTCAACATATTATTACATCTTTCTGCTTACATATAACATATATTTCTACTTAAATTATGTGTTGTACCATTCTGCTTCCACATATTATACCTCTGTACTTCAACTTACTGCTTAAATCAAATTTATCTTTCAACCAACACCTTATATTTGTACTTAGATAGTATACATTTATTGTGCTCAAACATACGTATTACTGCCTAAATCTATTGTATCTTTCTGCTTACACAGTTTCTCCTTACGAGTGTTTTACTGTTCTGCTCACAAACATATCAAAAATATGTTTCTTTACATTATCTACCATTATGTCATATTGTATCTTTCTGCTTACACATATAATATTTTTCAGATTACACAGCTTTCTCCTTACGAGTGGTATATCCTTCAGCTCACAAACATATCAAATTACATTTTTTCACATTGCCTACCGTTGTGCTAATGCATATTGTAAATTTTTGCTTACAGCGACACCTAATAAAATGCCATTCACTTCAGAGTTTTGCAGGTTAAAATTATAAGTTGTAAATTGGCATTTCTTTCCGTGAATAAACACAAAAATTATACACCCTCTAATTCATATATCTTTAAACATAAACTTACAAAAATCTATACTTCGCGCTTTCTTAATGAATGATTCTGTCGCTTGAGAGCAATAGTTCTGAACTCTCTGCTTTAAACATAAATTCAAAATCTCTCTAGTTTTATTGTCGATTCATTTTATTTCCTAAAGTAAAAGCTTGACTTTTCGTTGACTTCCAACAATAAAACAAAATAAGATGAAATTTTAACGAAAAAAGAAAAAAAGAGGAAGAAAGAAGACGAACGCTTATTGGTCAAATTTTCAGCCAATCATATTTGTCTTATTGTCAAACTTTCAGTCAATCAAATTTGTCTTATCGTCAAACTTTCAGCCAATTTAATTTATCTTAGCGTCAAACTTTCATCTAATCAAATCTGTCTTATCGTCAAACTTTCAGCTAATCAAATTTATCTTATCGTCAAAATTTTAGCCAATCAAATTTCTCTTATCGTCAAACTTTCAGCTAATCAAATTTGTCTTATCATCAAACTTTTAGCCAATCAAATTTGTCTTATCGTCAAACTTTCAGCTAATCAAATTTGTCTTATCATCAAACTTTCAGCTAATCAAACTTGTCTTATCATCAAACTTTTAGCCAATCAAATTTGTCTTATCATCAAACTTTTAGCCAATCAAATTTGTCTTATCATCAAACTTTTAGCCAATCAAATTTGTCTTATCGTCAACTAAGACTTAAATTGTCCTAACTACACAATGGACAATTTTGGATTTTAAATTCTCATGAGATTCACACTACAGTTGTCAATTGGCCAGTCTCATAAAGACTTGTAACCGAATTTTATCTATGTTTGCAACAAATTCGTTCACATTTTGTCTTAAATACAGATTTTCTTTCTATTTCCAGGTAAGAACTTTGGAGCCTGTGTTCTCAAAACAGCTTTTGTGTGTGCAGTTAGCACAATCTAATTTTGAGCCGAAGTTGTATCACATTACACTTCAAATCTACACTCAGCCTCCGTCTCTCTCATCAAACTTGTGGACACATTAATTTAATGTTTTTAAAATGTCCATCCCACTCTCATCTCTCACACTGAACTGATTTCCATCACCCATTCATCTCCACACATTGAAATGATAACCATCACTCTCATCTCTGGCATATTGAAATGATTTCAATCACTCTCATCTCTCACACATTTAATGACATAAATTGAACCAAAACTCAATCCTGTGACATTGGATAAAATAATTGTTGTTTTGTTTTATTTGGGAAAAGAAATTAGAAAAAAGAACAAACCCCATGTCCCTCAAAAAACAAAACAAAAACCCGACCAACAAAGATCAGTAAAAAAATTGCCAGTATCTCATCAAGAGTAGACAGCAAAATAACGTTTTGTCTTGGCCATCGTGGTCCTTAGATCCAGAGCTTATTCCAGGTTTCTACAGCATCAAGTGTAACCTGTGATAATACATTGCTCCAAAACAACAGGACATCATGTACACCTGAGTCAAGGGGGAAATGAATTCCCTTGTCAAGGCGTGTGATATCTGACCCGGCATTGCCAGGCTTTAAATTGCTATTCTTAGTCCAGCAGCATGCGGCTAAAGCCCTGAGCTACCAACACCCCGCATTTCAACAAGGATCACAATGATATTATCATACTTGTAGTTTAATATATATATTTTAGATAAATAATATATGTATACATAATAGCTGTGTAAAGAGATCGAGAAAAAAACCCCACAAACTCGGTATCACAGATGAAACAGGCTTAAGAGCTCAATATCTCTAGATATAAGGGTATAAAAATATTGAGAATAATACCTAAAAATCGTTTTAAAAAATTGCTTAAAAATGATTTTCATTGACTTCTACCAAGTAAGTATAATATATTCTATCACAAAATCACAGTGTTTAGTTTCATATAATAAATCATGTTCGTTTAATTTACCTAAAATTTAAAAATATGGACAAATTTTATATGATAAAGAATAAGTATAATAGTTTTAGAGTTTAACGATAATATTTGTCGATAATTCAACATCCACTAAAATTTCTGTGGGAACACTTACATTTTGAAAAGAGAAAGAAAAACACTTCGTAAAAAACAAGTCAAGATTCCCTTCTAAGAAAAAATCCAAGCATACTTTAATTATCCCCCTAAAAGAACAGATAAGAGAAATGTGAAATAAAAATGTATTTGTTGGCCATGAAATGGGAACACATTAAGCATAAACCTAAACGGATCAAAAACTCCCAATTAATGCTGGCAGATTGGCTTCACTGTCATAGTAGATGCTTGATGAAGGAAATACACACGAAAAAGAAAAACATATTTTTTCAAGTTGGAGAAGGAATTTCTTGAAAAAAAATCCCATAAGAATTCACTGTCTTATCAGCAAAAAGAATCACATTCACGTTAGTGATAGAAGTATACAAGTCAAAAAATGATGTATATTATCATTTAACACTTTAAGGCTTAATTGAATCACAGATAGGTAATCACGTTTTGAACAAAGTATGCATACATGTATATCAATATCACAACTATTCTGTGACACATGTATGAACATACATAATACTAATACTTAATTGTGACATGAACAACTCTTTTATGAACTCTTTCGTAAGAAAATTTAAAACACATTATGGAATATATCCAGTAGGAAACAGACGTATATTTTTATAACACAACGTGCCAATTTGAACATTTTTATTGAACAAGATTATTTTTTTAAGTAACAAATTATTTTTTTAACAGTAAGTTTTCAGCTGGAGAAACAAAAAAACATTTCTCAAAAAAAAAAAACAAGAAAAAAAAAACAAGAAAAAAGTAAGATATGTAAAACATGGCTTTTGTTTTTTTTCAACTGCTGTGTAAAAGCGTAATTTTTATATATCCATTTTATGTAATAACAGTGAACTTGAGGTTACAACGCCTCTTAGTTTCAGTTCAACAGCAATGGACGGTGAGAGGAAGTCTTGGTGAAAAAAGAGCTACAACAGTTGAAGAAGTCTTGGTGAAAAAAGAGCTACAACAGTTGAGGAAGTCTTGGTGAAAAAAGAGCTACAACAGCTTGATCATTGCAATGTGTATTGTGCAATTATTTACCTAACATGGAAGCAGTTAAAAAAAATGATGCTGTAAATAATAAAATATATTGAGTTCTAGTAAACAAAATAAAGAAATTCTGCAAGAAAACATGGCAACTAAAACAGTGGTCACATTTAAAGTTAGTCGTTCAATGAGGTGTATTCTTTGCTAAATGACTATATGGAATGTATCGTGAATTTATCGTATGTGAAATTGAATCGAAAAGACGATGAAGAAAAGAAGAAAAAGAGAAAGAAATGAAAATGTTATTTCATCTCAAATGTAAAATTTGGGACTTAGCTGCTAGTAAGCTGAGATTCATCATTAATATTTTTTATCATTTCAGTTGATTTTGTGTCTTAATAGCGCAAATTGTAAGAAGAAATAAAAAGACTGTTTCAACTACCTTCACTATCATTCCTATTTTAGTGGGCTGAACCAAAACTTACAAAGTATCTACCTGCACTATCATTGCTGTTTTAGTGGAGATTCACTGAACCAAAACTGACAAAGTATCTACCTGTACTATCATTGCTGTTTTAGTGGAGATTCACTGAACCAAAAACTGCAATCATTGCTGTTTTAAATTCACTTAAAAAAACTTACAAAGTATCTACCTGCACTATCATTGCTGTTTTAGTGGAGATTCACTGAACCAAAACTTACAAAGTAAGTACCTGTACTATCATTGCTGTTTTAGTGGAGATTCACTGAACCAAAACTTACAAAGTATCTACCTGCACTATCATTGCTGTTTTAGTGGAGATTCACTGAACCAAAACTTACAAAGTAAGTACCTGCACTATCATTGCTGTTTTAGTGGAGATTCACTGAACCAAAACTTACAAAGTATCTACCTGCACTATCATTGCTGTTTTAGTGGAGATTCACTGAACCAAAAACTTACAAAGTAAGTACCTGTACTATCATTGCTGTTTTAGTGGAGATTCACTGAACCAAAACTTACAAAGTATCTACCTGCACTATCATTGCTGTTTTAGTGGAGATTCACTAAAACCCAAAACTTACAATGTAACAGAAATCACTGAATAGGAAATGTGTCATTACAGGGCGTTAATAGCAAATGTATTTCTGGAAATACTTTTCTGTGAAATGTGAAAGTTTATGCATATTTTTCATGTCTATGATGATAGGATATATCGCTTGTGTGTGTGTTATGTGTTATTGCATCACAATGTATTTTCTCTACGGAAACAACAAGTTTGTCTTCTGTCTTTGAAAGCTCAACATTTGGCCTCGGAAACATCACATGTGACATCAACTCAAATTTCAACGTCACATCAACTCAAATTTCAACTTCAAATTTTTACGGTACAATGCAGTTGATCAATTAATCAATAAGATAATCACAAGAACAAACAAACAGATACAATACAATATATACTACATGCTATACAGTGACAAGCCTGGTATTATACTAATCATTACCCTTTGCCCTTCCATATAATGTTATCACAGAATAAAAAATTGCACAGAAACAGTGAAACCATACACAACTGCATCTATCTATAATTCTTAAACTGTACACCTTCAAGTTTCGGAAACAAAACTATAGGGAGGGGGGGGGGGGAAAGCTTCTCTATTCTTATAAAACTTCATTTTACTTAAATCTTCTCATGACCTGATCTTCTGCTCATAATTTCAAACGTTACTATAAAACACTTGTTGACGGCAAAAGTGGCAAACCGTGCAAGTCCCATGTTGGATGTTCTGTGAAAATCAAAGAAAATGATGCTGCGCTTTTTAATCTATTTTCCCAGACATACACAATTTGCAAGTGTCAAAAACTAGCATGTGTCAAAACCTAGACCCAATAGGGATACACAGATTGCTCATGTGGTTATTTTATAGATTTCTGTTGGCTCTTGTGCCATGGAATCCCAACTAGACGAAACATAGGGGCTTCCTAATGTAAAAAGCGAGAGAAAAAAGATGTTACTAATTTTAGACTTATACGGTTTGCAACTTTCACTGTCGTTGTGTTTGCTTGCCTCAAAAAGTTGATATCAAAAAGGGTTTGGATATTAAACATTAGGTCACATGTAAGAAAACGTAAGAGTTGATCAAGGTTATCGACTACAAAGAAACAAAACGACCCAAAGACATTATCCACAGGACTGCACTTTCATTGGAGACGTCATTTCCTATAAAATGGGACATAAAACAATCATCAACAACAGAGATTTTGTTTTCAGCAACGTACCAATTAGGACTTAGTTTGCTATTTTTTGGTTTGTTCTGTAACGCATCACGTTCAGATTTTTGTTCATTTTTGTATCTTTTCCTTTTTGGCTGTATTATTTTTTTTAGGATTCTTCCTCTTTTTGTCCTCTAATTCCGACTGCATCCCCGCCGCATCCTCGCACGTTCCTCTTCCTTGGGAGCAGCATCTGTCAACTCCTTGGTGTCGCCGTCTTCCGCCTTCGCCTCTCCACTGTCCGCCGTAGTTTGTTTGGGATTTTCTGTTGTTTCTGTCGCTTGAGCCTCGCCCTTATCCGGACCTTGACCTTCCCTGGACTCATCTGCCTTATCTGGCATCTCTTCTTTCATCTCCTCCTGTGCGGCTTCTGCTGTCTTGTCCCCCCTCACCACTGACGCCATCTGTCGTTGCTCCTAGTGGGGAGATGTAAAAAAGGGAAAAACATGTTGATGTAGGTACCTAAATGTAGGCATACCCTAAGAATAACTGATTATATATATGATATGTAAACAATAAAAACTGAGATTGAAAATCTTGTTATAAAATTCATATCTCTTCCAAGCTTACTACTTCAACATTTAACAACTAATGCACATACATTGACAGTTAAAATTCATTACTAGATCTACATCCAACTAAAAAGTCTATCATGTACAGTAATAAAATGATTTTATCAATACACTACCTAACCTGGATTTGTGTTTTTTGCTTTGTTTTTAAACATACTTGAGATAGTCATTTTTAAAACCGTAATAAATAATAACATATGGAAAGTAAAAAGACTCATAGAAAAAAAATGGTTAAGCGAAATTAGATAAATAAACGGTGAGTTTCACTGAAAAGGAAAAAGAGTAGCCATGAAATCATAGAAATAAAAACATTAAAATGCAGTATTTACATGTAGAGCAATAAAATGCAGTATTAAAATGTAAAATAAAATAAAGAAGCAAGACGAAGATTAAAGAAAAATGGAATGTTAAAGTAGAACATTTTGAGGACAAAGAAAAAGAATTTTAAATGTCAGAAAATACAAACAAGAAAAGAGGTAGAAAAAGTGAAATTTTTCACTAATCACGGGTTTAAGCCTCCTACTTCTCAAGTAAAAAGGAAAAAGACTGATACCTAAAAAAGTGCAAATTTTCTACGATACTGACAGAAATATCTAATTTAAAAACGATATGAATCCTTTATACGAATATGACAGGAAAATCAGTATATAATACCAATCTTGTAGGAGATCGGCATTTAAGGCTTTTTTACATCATAACATCCCAGGCACACACTTCTCAATGATAATGTTTTGATTTATTATAGCAAATTTTTACAAAATAATGATACACAACATCAATAAATACATTTCAAATCTCGTTAAACTTAATCACCTAAGTTAGGTTTTGCATTTGTTTATTGTTTTATTCTGTTCTGGTGTGGGTTTGACAAAAATCTGTTTTGATTGTCAAATCTTTAGTATTTATTTATCTGATTTGTTATTTCTTCTTTCTCTGTTGCTTGTCTGTCATTTGTTTTTTCTTGTTATTTTCTTCTTTCTCTCTTGCTTGTCTATCATTCTTGTTTTCTTGTTATCATTTGTTTTCTTGTTATTTCTTCTTTCTCTTGCTTGCTTGTCTTGTTATCATTTTGTTTTCTTGTTATTTTCTTGTTATCATTTGTTTTCTTGTTATTTTCTTCTTTCTCTTTGCTTGTCTATCATTTGTTTTCTTGTTGTTCTTTTCTTCATCATTTGTTTTTCATGCAGAATATCACATGGGCTTATAACAAAAAATATGCAAAAGATATAAAAAAGACACTATCTACACTATTCTTCCATTATAATTCTCATCGAAAACAAAAACGAAATAGTAAACAACACACTGCCCTATCTAAATCAAAAACAAAAACAAAATTTCCCATAATATACACAACTCAATACTCAACCACATAATGTCAATGTCAAAAGTTCACTGTGACAGAGGGGAAGTGTGTATTGGTCCTCCAAAAACCGGAGTGATAGGAATGATAGGAATATCACTATAAAAATCATATGAGTCGTGTATGTGAGACTGACAGGAAAATCAGGTAAATCACGGGTAGTTTAATTACTAACTACATAGACATACACTGACAGGCGATAAATATGCCACTTCTTAACATAACGAACAAAAATAATATAGACAATACCTTCGACATTACTTCTTTAACTTGTACATATCATCATCAACTGTATATCATCATCAACTGTATATCATCATCAACTGTATATCATCCTCAACTGTATATCATCATCAACTGTATATCATCATCAACTGTATATCATTATCAACTGTATATCATAGCACAGGACATTGCATCCCTGACAGCACCTCTGAACATCTCTTTGTCCTGTGTCATTCTTCATGCTTCTGTTATAATGTTGTTTTCCTAATGCTCACTCTATACATCATTCTGCCATCTTCTACATAACTTTTCTCTCTTTCTTTTCCTACTCATTTTATCCTTCAGAATTATAATTGCTAGACCTTCCTGTCGTTTGATGTGGCCATAGTATTTCAGCTTTTGAGTTCTAAACAAAACAAGCTTGCCTACTTACTGGTCACATAGAGGCAGTGACTACAATCATGCCACTTTCTACTGTAGGCAACAAAACATGAGGACAACCCCTTATGCATGCCTTTCTTTATATTGTTTTTAATACTTATATTATACTTTCTCTTTAATTTCTATAATTCTCTATTAAATAAAAAGAATTATGTTATGCTGTTTATTTTTTTCAATTCTTCAGCAAAAACGCAGTTAATATGTTGAAAAGTACACTAGCTTTAATACCTGAGGCAAGGCACAATTAAAGATATAATAATAATAATAATAATATTAATAATAATAATAATAATAATAATAATAATAATAATAATAATAATAATAATAATAAAAAAATAATTTTAGATAATAATAATAATAATAATAATAATAATAATAATAATAATAATAATAATAATAATAATAATAATTATAATAATAATAATAATAATAATAATAATAATTATAATAATTATAATAATTATAATAGTAATGATAATAATGATGATAACCATGTGTGCTATAAACACTTCTGATTACGAGGCAGACGTAAATAAGATGATTATTTTGGTGCACATCAAGCCAATGTGATAAGGCAAACTAGTGAAAGAGAAAACAGCGATTGTTATGGCTGAATGAAACAGAGATAATTTACTTTCAGACTTTTCATAAAGATAAAAGTCAAGATTTGTTGTTTCACGACCCCAACATTAAATCATTAATACAGATGAAAAAAAACAGACATATAGACATACATAAAGAGATAGACAGAAACAGAAATAGATAGAGAGAGACAAACAGAGACAAAGAAAGCAATAAAGCCATTAAAAGTTTGGAAAATGAGAAAAATGAGACAAGGCTATGTGTACAGTTCCAAAATTATTGAAGCGAATCAGAGGTTGTTTGACAGTAGGAAATAAAAACTACGGCAGCATAACTGCAAACAACAGAGAATATTAATGCGTGTTAGCTTTACATATGCTATTCTAGAAGAGGCCCACAGGCTAAAACAGAGGGGTCAAAAGATGACCTGCGTATGAGAAAGGGGGAGCTGAGAGCCGTTCTGACCTGCTTGATCTTCACCATCGGGGATGCTGACGTCACCGCTATTGGCCTCGACTTCAACCTGAGAGCTTTCCTGGTCTCCGGCAGTTTGATGCTCATCCACGTTGACATCATTTCCGGTGGCTTCATCAACCTGGCTACTTTGTGTGATATCAACACCCTCGGTACAAGTCACTGCCTCCTGTTCATCATTGCCAGCGTCCACGGCCAGTTGCACCCTGTTTTCTTCCTCTTCCTCTGTAATGGCCCCTCCTTCGGCGATTATTTGGTTGCCGGTTTCCTCTTCCTGTGTAATGGCCCCTCCTTCGTTTATTTGGTTGCCTCTTCCTGATGCTCGGTTGATTCAACTACGGTACCTTCCTGATTTTGACTTGTGTCTTTCTCAATAGGATTATTTTCCTCATTTTGGTTCTCGGTGGCATCAGCAGTATCATTTTCCTCATTTTGGTTCTCGATGCCATCAGCAGTATCATTTTCCTCATTTTGGTTCTCGGTGCCATCAGCAGTATCATTTTCCTGATTTTGAGTCATGTGTTCCTCAACAGAATTTTCCTGATTTTGAGTCATGTGTTCAACAGAATTTTCCTGATTTTGAGTCATGTGTTCCTCAACAGAATCTTCCTGATTTTGGCTAGCGTCTTCCTCTGTGGCAGCTTCCAGGTTTTGACTGACATCTCCTTCAACAGTTTCCAGCTTGTCTTCCCCATCTTGTTGTGAACTTTGACCCAGTGCTTTCATCGGCATGTCATCGTCAACCCTCTTGTCTACCGCCTGAAACTCTTCTATCAAATCTTGTGCTAAGAGGTCAGAATGGTAACAACACTTTCAGAATTTGTATTCAGGATTTTAACAATTTCTTTTCTGTCATTAACTTTTACAATCATAATTAAAAACGCTATCAATGCTCAGAGTAGACAGTACACCCCCCCAAAAAAAAAACAACCCAAAAAACAACAACAAAACAAAACAAAAACCCAATCAGAACAAAAAAAAAAAAAAACAACGTTTTCTCACCTAGGACAAGACCAAATCAAAAGAAAATTTTGATTAAATACGACAAAAAGGAATAAAAGTTCTTAAAACAAAACAAGAAATCAGTACCACAATCAAATTACCATGTTTCATCTTGTCTTTTACATACTAATGTATGCCTATTGCCTTTCTTGAGAAAACTAAAAGCAAAGCCCTTGGTCCGAGATAACTATTCTTTTTAGTAACGAAATATTCAAACAAAGTGAAGGCACATAACATGAAACAAAACATGATATTTTCATAAATGAAAAATGTATGGATATCACTGAGAAAACAATACAGAGAAGATAAGAAACCTAGCTGACAAGCGGGGTTTGTTTGATCTTGCTACAGGTCATAATCGGATGCATTACATAGACGCACTCACCGAGTTCTCTGTGTAAGACACCAATATACACCGAGTTCTCTGTGTAAGACAACAATATACACCGAGTCCTCTGTGTAAAACACCAATATATACACCGAGTCCTCTGTGTAAGACACCAATATACACCGAGTCCTCTGTGTAAGACAACAATATATACCGAGTCCTCTGTGTAAGACACCAATATATACCAAGTCATCTGTGTAAGACACCAATATACACCGAGTCCTCTGTGTAAGACACCAATATTTACACCGAGTCCTCTGTGTAAGACACCAATATATACCAAGTCCTCTGTGTAAGACACCAATATATACCCAGTCCTCTGTGTAAGACACCAATATATACCAAGTCCTCTGTGTAAGACACCAATATATACCGAGTCCTCTGTGTAAGACACCAATATATACCGAGTCCTCTGTGTAAGACACCAATATATACCCAGTCCTCTGTGTAAGACACCAATATATACCGAGTCCTCTGTGTAAGACACCAATATATACCGAGTCCTCTGTGTAAGACACCAATATATACCCCGAATCCTCTGTGTAAGACACCAATATATACACCGAGTCCTCTGTATAAGACACCAATATATACACCGAGTCCTCTGTGTAAGACACCAATATATACACCGAGTCCTCAGTGTAAGACAACAATATATACCAAGTCCTCAGTGTAAGACAACAATATACACCGAGTCCTCTGTGTAAGACACCAATACATACCAAGTCCTCTGTGTAAGATACCAATATACACCGAGTCCTCTGTGTGTAAGACACCAATATATATCGAGTCCTCTGTGTAAGACACCAATATATACCGAGTCCTCTGTGTAAGACAACAATATATACCGAGTCCTCTGTGTAAGATACCAATATATATACTGAGTCCTCTGTGTAAGACACCAATATATATCGAGTCCTCTGTGTAAGACACCAATATATATCGAGTCCTCTGTGTAAGACACCAATATATATCGAGTCCTCTGTGTAAGACACCAATATATACCGAGTCCTCTGTGTAAGACACCAATATATATCGAGTCCTCTGTGTAAGACACCAATATATACCGAGTCCTCTGTGTAAGACACCAATATATACCGAGTCTCTGTGTAAGATACCAATATATACTGAGTCCTCTGTGTAAGACACCAATATATATCGAGTCCTCTGTGTAAGACACCAATATATACCGAGTCCTCTGTGTAAGACACCAATATATACCAAGTCCTCTGCGTAAGACACCAATATATACCGAGTCCTCTGTGTAAGACACCAATATATACGAGTTCTCTGTGTAAGACATCAATTTATTTATTTATCTACTCTCAACCCTTCCTTGATTTCAGGTGGACTCGGTAATCCAGAGGAAAGGTGTCGGCCTCTCAACCAAAAGGTAGAGGGCTCGAACCCAGCTAACGGTCGAACAATTTTCTCGAGTTGTTTTCCAGCAAAATCTACCCCCCCCCCCCCTGGTCAAAACATGTGGATTGACACCTAGTCACATTGCAGAAGGACGATAAAAATGTATTCCGTGTGCAGATCACAACACTGTGCACGTTAAAGATTCCTTGAAAGTTTACAAGGCAAGATTACAACACTGTGCACGTTAAAGATTCCTTGAAAGTTTACAAGGCAAGATTACAACACTGTGCACGTTAAAGATTCCTTGAAAGTTTACAAGGCAAGATTACAACACTGTGCACGTTAAAGATTCCTTGAAAGTTTACAAGGCAAGATTACAACACTGCACGTCGAAGATCCCTTGGAAGTTTACGGGACAAGATTACAACACTGCAGGTCGAAGATCCTTGGAAGTTTACGGGGCAAGATTACAACACTGTGCACGTTAAAGATCCCTTGGAAGTTTACTGGGCAAGATTAAAAGAAACTACCAAAAACATAAAGATGAGCTTTGTTGTGAATGTGGGTAAATCAAATCAAATCAAATCAAATCAAATCAAATCAAACGTCCCCTGTGGTAACACATTTTTTTCCTTTCTGCTAAACATTCTGTTTCTCCAAATCCTTCTGATAAACAAACTGTGTTATGTTATATACTTGGTATATATTGTTAGTCGCTATGTGTCCACGTTTTGTGGCTGAAAAACCAACTCAACAACAAATGAAGTAGATAATAAAAACCAAATGTTAAGGCTTCCACAAAATATCAGTCAGTTACCATGCAGTGATTTATCCGACCAGGTGTCGGTGTCAGCCTGCCACAACAAATCACACGCAATATAAACTACACACTATACTAGGATTACCTGTGTGTGTATGTATGTATGTATGTATGTATGTATGTATGTATGTATGTATGTATGTATGTATGTATGTATGTATGTATGTATGTATGTATGTATGTATGTATGAATGTGTATGTGTGTGTACGTCTGAGAGAGAGAGAGAGAAAGAGAGAGAGAGAACTTTGTTAGAGAAATGAGAGAGAGAGAGAGATAGAGACAGAGAGAGAGAAGAGAGAGAGAGAGAAAGAGACAAGAGAGAGAGAGAGAGAGAGAGAGAGACAGAGAGAGAGAGAGAGAGAGAGAGAGAGAGAGAGATGTTGGTTAATTAGTTAATATTTTCAAAAAGTGCGTTCATCCATTTAACTAGCACATTTAATAATCTTGAAATTCTAAGGCCCCCTTTCAGCTTGGTAACTTCTTCAAACTCTGAAAGTCCTGACTACCGTATAAGTATTCGTATTCCCTACACAATACGAATAATAAAGTTAAAATATGGGCCAACAATGCTATGTTGATGTGGAGATCACATGAAAAGGAGTGGGTCATCAATATTAAAAGGATTGCAGGCAGTTTTATAGGGACCAGGCTACCAATGTAAGATGGATTGCATACAACTTTATAGGGACTGGGCTACCAATGTAATGTGGATTACAGACAACTGTATAGGGACTAACTGTAATGTGGATTACAGACAACTTTATAGGGACTAGGTTACCAATGTAATGTGGATTACAGACAACTTTATAGGGACTATGTTACCAATGTAATGTGGATTACAGACAACTTTATAGGGACTATGTTACCAATGTAATGTGGATTACAGACAACTTGATAGGGACTAGGTACTAGGTTACCAATGTAATGTGGATTACAGACAACTTTATAGGGACTAGGTTACCAATGTAATGTGGATTACAGACAACTTTAATGTTACCAATGGATTACAGACAACTTTATAGGGACTAGGTTACCAATGTAATGTGGATTACAGACAACTTTATAGGGACTAGGTTACCAATGTAATGTGGATTACAGACAACTTTATAGGGACTATATTTACCAATGTAATGTGGATTACAGACAACTTTATAGGGACTAGGTTACCAATGTAATGTGGATTACAGACAACTTTATAGGGACTAGGTTACCAATGTAATTTGGATTACAGACAACTTTATAGGGACTAGATTACCAATGTAATGTGGATTACAGACAACTTTATAGGGACTAGGTTACCAATGTAATGTGGATTACAGACAACTTTATAGGGACTAGATTACCAATGTAATGTGGATTACAGACAACTTTATAGGGACTAGGTTACCAATGTAAGACAACTGTATGGGGACTAGATTACCAGAATGTGGATTACAGACAACTTTATAGGGACTAGGTTACCAATGTAATGTGGATTACAGACAACTTTATGAGGACTAGGTTACCAATGTAATGTGGATTACAGACAACTTTATGGGGACTAGGTTACCAATGTAATGTGGATTACAGACAACTTTATGGGGACTAGGTTACCAATGTAATGTGGATTACAGACAACTTTATAGGGACTAGGTTACCAATGTAATGTGGATTACAGACAACTTTATAGGGGACTAGTTTACCAATGTAATGTGGATTACAGACAACTTTATAGGGACTAGGTTACCAATGTAATGTGGATTGCAGACAACTTGATAGGGGACTAGGTTACCAATGTAATGTGGATTACAGACAACTTTATAGGGACTAAGCTAGGGGAAAGAAGTAGGAAAACCAAAACAACACCACCAACACTACCCTTCCGTTTTTTGTTGAAATAAGACTAGGTTTCGATCTAGAAAAATTGTAGCCTACGACACTGTGGGAACGAATTGTCAGTGAATATGACTGCTAGTCGTGATTGGATTCGTGTGAAAGACATTGATAATGAAACATCTTTTAAGGGAGCGTAGTTAACTCGGTTGGTAGCACACTTTCCTTATCATGGCGAGGCGATGGGTGCCGACGCAGATGTTGCGGGTTCGATCCCCATGGTGACCAGGATTTTTTTCTGTCTATTTCTTGTATCTGTCTCGTCTTTGTACCTATGGTGCTTTCATATTATCGTATGTCATTACCGTCACTTCCGAGATGCCCCTTGCCTCACTGTTTGCCTTTATCTACGATCTTGATAAAGATTAGCCCCCCCTCATTCTAAGGATGGTGTAAAGTGAAACATACAGTGATATGAAATAATGTTAAACGATACAATGGCACACAAAATAAATCAACACAGTAGCGACTCAAAAGATGAAGGAGACAGGGGCCACTCTCTCTCGGTGTGAAGTCTCTTTCATCTCTATAAGTCAACATGGACAAAGCCAATTTACGTCTATCTTTATTTACTTCTTATTTAGCTGCTCGGGTGACAGGGTGCAAGGAAGGATGGGGAAAGTGGGGGGGGGGGTGGTGGTGGAGCGGCTTTTCTTTTATGTTACATTTATTTTTCTATCATGGTTCCTTTTTTTATTCATTTCTTACTTTTTACTTACTTATCTATTTTTGGTAAAACAAAATATTCTAAAAGGGGAGGGGGGGTGGGGGGGGGCACGCAATTCTCGATGGATTCTGAAAACAAGAGCAATTGTGTCCCCCCCCCATCATAAGATGTAAAAGATAAAAAGGGAAAGAGCATCTAACGTCATCGGAGTTTCCCGTGTGCCCGTCATCTCATGACGTCATCAAACGACATTGACTAAGAAGTATGAAAATGGCGTAAAATAGAAAAAGACAGCATGCGTAAGTTAAGTCTCACCATCCGACGTGGTTCCTGTAGGCGCCGAGGCGTCCAACTCTGCCGCGTAGGAAGGGTTATCGATAAGCGCGCCAGTCGGTACTGGCGCATTCTGGGAAACCATCGTATCTTCGACAACTGCCGGCTTCCCATCTGCCTCCTCCTGGGCGGATTCTTCTGGTGGGGAGCCATCAGTTGCGTCGTCTGCTTTTTTTTCTTCGACGTCATCGTTGTCGTCTTTCGTTTTTCGTAACGTTGTGCGGGTTTTTTGGTAGGTGGCCACCCGAGGAAGGAGAAAGGGGGGACGGGTCGGGCAGGTGGTTGATGTAATAATAATACACATACGTCTCCTACTTAGTCAAAATACGTAGCAGCAGTCAATGAACAGATTCATTGAAAGGGTGCAAACACACACAAACACACACACGCACACACATGTGTGTGTATGAGAATGTGCCATGTCACCTTCTTCGCCACTTCATTAAAATGTCAACCAACATCAAATTTCAAATGGCATAATGCCGTGTGCATGTTGCATTATATGCTTATGTCTGTCTGTCTGTCTGTCTGTCTGACTGTCTGTCTGTCTGTCTGTCTGTCTGTCTGTCTGTCTGTCTGTCTCTCTCTCTCTCTCTCTCTCTCTCTCTCTCTCTCTCTCTCTCAGAGACAGTGAGAGAGAAACAGGGAGGGAGGGAGAGAGTCTCTCTCTCGAGAGAGAGAGAGAGAGAGAGAGAGAGAGAGAGAGAGAGAGAGAGAGAGAGAGAGAGAGAGAGAGAGAGAGAGAGAGAGAGAGAGAGAGAGAGAGAGAGAGAGAGAGAGAGAGAGAGAGAGAGAGAGAGAGAGAGAGAGAGAGAGAGAGAGAGAGAGAGAGAGAGAGAGAGAGAGAGAGAGAGAGAGAGAGAGAGAGGGAATGCGAAATTAAATCAATTCCTGGTACTGATATGCTCAGCAATGCTGACCTGTTACACTTGCCGACAATAAAGGTGATGGTACTGATTGCGACGGTGTTTACAGCAGTGATGATGGTTTTTACGACAATGATGATAGGGGACGGTGATTGTCGTGTACATGATGATGGTGGTGGTGATGGTAGCGACAATGGAACCAATGGCAAGATGGTAGTGATGATGGTGATGATAATGATGATGATGATGATGATGATGATGATGATGATGATCGTGATGGTGATGATGGTGATGATGTGGGATGATGATGATGATGATGATGATGATGATGATGATGATGGTGGTGGTGATGATGGAATCATTGTATAGATGGTGGTGACGATGATGATGATGATGATGATGATGATGATGATGATGATGATGAGATGATGATGATGATGATGGTGGTGGTGGTGGTGGTGGTAGAAGTGATCATAATCATGATGATGAAGGCAGAAGTTTATCTTTTAAAACCGGTTCCTGATCATGACGAAAAGTACCATCATTAGGACGAAAGAAAGAAGAAGCAACTTTCATAAGCAATAAATTTATAATCAACAAGTGAAAAACGGACACAACCAACAGACAAACTGGGAGAATGTACTCACCTGCAGTTGCTGCCTCTGTCTTGGTCTGTGGGGAGAAAAAACACACACAAAAAATTACTTATCTTGCTTCACTATAATAATGTTCATGTTATTTGAACCTTTAAATAAAGTGATTTATTGACAAGTCAAAAACGTCACGACTTTGTTAGGATTGTAAACAGCCAAGGGATCTATAATGTGCACAGTGTTGTGATATGCACATGGGACCTCCTTTTTATCGTCCGTCTCCGACGCAACTAGGTGTCGAGCCACCTTCCTGGACCAGGGTGGGGGGTGGGGGTGGGAGTTTTACTATAAAAAAACTCGAGAAAATGTTTCAACCGTCAGGGCTTGAACCCAGACCTTTTGGTTGAGAGGCTGACACTTTGCTTCTGGACCACCGAGTTCACCGGAAAGGTTATTGAGTGAATTCCCTGTGTTACCTCGTTTTTGAAAGGTGCCCGTGAAAAATACTGAAAACATCATTTAGAGATTTATGACAATCCCTACAAGCTACCCCCCTGGTCCAGGTAGGTGGATCGACACCTAGTCCCATCGGAGACGGACGATAAAGAGGAGGTCCCTTGTGCAGATCAAACTCTCCGTGCACATTAGAAATCCCTTGACTGTTTACAGGGCAGTCCAGGAAAAAGTAAAAAGCGTACCAAAAACTCCGGAATCACCTTAGTTGTGGATGTGGGTAAATCAAATCAAATCAAATCAAATCAAAATCAAATCAGCATCTTTGGATCAGCCACTTTCTTATAACCATAAGCTCTGACCTATTATGCCATTTTTAGTAACAATGATATTTTCATATTCAATTCAATTCAATTGAATTCAAATACTTTATTTAATTCCAAAGGAAAATTTGGTTTTCAGACGTGTAAAAATGAATAGAAGTATAAGCAGACACATCGTGTAAATGAACATAAAAAATTAACGTTTTCATGCACACAACATGTATAATATTTTATTTTTTTTAAAGGAAAGTAATAGTAATAGATAAATATTCCATTTAAAAAGTGTTACTTATCGTATCACATATTCCGATATAAATAATAATTATGGTAAAAACATGTTTCGTATTCAAGCTATCTCTAGAATTTTCGTTCCCTTAAACTTCATAATTTGCATTATTTAAAAAGTCTCATGCCTATCGGTAAAAAGAAATGTAGGTGTCTTTCAGTTTAAGTCTTAATAGAGATAAATATGTCGTGTCTTTTTGATCTTGATTTAACTATATTGGTAAATAAAGGGTGTTCATTGTCGTCTGTTATCAATAATATTTTCTTTTAAGTTTTTCTAACACAGATATTGTCTCCATAACTGATCTATAATAAAAATAATTATTAATACTTTATCTTCACTGAACTGACTCAGTTTCCTAATAAAATATAAACGCTTGATCGCTGTAGCTTTTATGTTATTGACATGATCTTTCCTGTTGAGTTTATCGCCAATGGTAACTCCGAGATATTTGTAAGTAGAAATTTGTTCGAGTTCTTATATTTTGTATGTCTAGGGCGAGATAACAATATATTTCCTTCTGAAATCACTTATCATTTCTATGGTCTTTTTAACATTTAAATGGAGATGGTTCGTATCACACCACTAGACAAGCTTTAAAACTTCTGATCTGTATAAATGTCGTTGTTATTAGCTATTAAGCCCATGAGAGTGGTGTCATCGGCAAATTTTAAAAGCGGATTTTTGTCTGTCATTGAGCTCTTGCTATCATTTGTATATAGTGTGAATAAGACCCGGGCAGTGGACAGGTAAGCACCTGTAATGGGAGTAGATGATCCCGCCCTCCACGAGTCTCCTGCTGCCTTGCAGGCCGGTCTTGGCTGACCAAAGGCTAAGGGAGTTAACCATGACAAAAAATAACAACCTGCTGCCTTGCAGACTGGTCTTGAATGACCAAAGGCTAAGGGAGTTAACCTGACAAAAAATAACGAGGCCTAGTAATGGGGCCTCAAGGTGGCAACCCCACCATCTACCTAGGGTACAGTGGGCTAATCCCCTGCTTATCCAAAACCTAACTGATGCAAAGATATAAATGTAATATACCCGGCTTGACCTTTCAAAGTCGAAAATGGAAACAAACACGGACTGTGATCTTTGAAACATGGAATGTTAGGGAAATAAATGGAAAAGAGTTAGAATTCGTTGAAGAGATGGAAAAAGTAGATATGTTGGCTATTACAGAAACAAAGAAAAAAGGACAAGGAATAGAAGATGCAGGATCAAATAATATTTCAATCTTCTCAAGGAGTAGATGTCAAAGATAGAGCTACAGCAAGAGTAGGTCTCCTAGTGTATAAAAGGCATGAAAAGCTACTAGAAAGCTGGAAATTTATCAGCCCATTAGAGGTAAATATTATTAAACCAAAAGGAAGAGAAATTAAATTATTAATAGCTTATGGACCAAACGAAGACGTCACTAAAGAAGAAAAAGATACCTTCGAAAACGATTTACAAATAGCTGCAGAGAATCTTAAACCCAAACAGGAACTAATGGTTTTAGGAGATTTAATCGCTAGAGTAAGCAACAATATAGAAACATCAGGAGGAGTAATAGGTAAAGAAGGAAAGACAACAACTTCTCCAAATGGAGAGAGACTAATAGATTTTTGCCTAAAGAATAACATGAAAATAGCCGACACTTTTTTCTTCATAAAGATATCCACTAATATACAAGAGCGAATGAAGACAGGCGTGAAAAGTCAATCATAAACTACATAATAGTTAGCAGCTCCTTTTTTTTACAGTGCATTGGATGCACAAGTAAACAGGCCAGCAGAAATATTTAGTGATCATCACCTAGTGATTACCAAAATGAGATTACTGACTAAAGAAAACAAACAGAAAAGGAAAGAGAAGAAAGCTACCGGTGATAAACTCAAACTAGAGCAACTAAATAAACCAATAGTAAAAGATATATACCAATCTAGGATAAAAAGATTTATCAATGAAAGGCAGATGGATCTGAATGATAGCACAATAGAAGAAAAGTGGCAAATGTATTAATAAACATTCCTCAGTTGTACTGAAGAGGTCTGCAGTAGGAAACAAATTAAAGGAGATGGGAAAAGAACGGCATGGTGGAATCAGATTGTCAAAACTAAGATCAAAGAAAAAAAGGATGCTTGGAAGAAATACTTGCAAAAAAAAAAGAGACCAGAGGATATGACAGATTACGTGAATAAAAGAACTGTCGGCAAAGAGGAAGTGAGGAAAAACAGGAACAATGGGAAGAGTTTGGACAAAGACATCAAGAAAGCTATCAAAGAAATCAAAAGCTGTTCTGGGGGGCAATGAAGAGCATGAGAAAGACCAAGGCATGCCCAATACGACAAATTAAGAAGCAAAAGGACAAATATTGGAAGAAGACAGCCAAATCATGGAAGCATGGAGAAAGTATTTTCAACATTTATATAATCCCTCTAGAACATATGAAACAAGGAGTAGGAGTAAAGATCAATTAGTAAGAGTAACAAGTAATCCAGAGGAAACAGCTGAAGATGTAGATATATCAATGGAAGAAATCCAACCAGCTATAACAAAAGTGAAATTAGGAAAAGTCACAGGAGCAGATCAAGTTTATCAAGAAATTGTTAAAAACCAAGGGAGAGAAGCAGAGAGACTACTACATGCAATATATCAACAAGCATGGAAGTCCAAAAGGGTGCCAGACGACTGGAAAAAGTGAACAGTAGTACCAATACATAAAGAAAGATCAACTATGGAATTATTTAACTATAGAGGGATACCACTACTTAACGTAGCAGGAAAAGTTTATGCCAAGATTCTGGAAATGAGACTAAGGAAAAGAGTAGAGGATCAGATTGAAGAACATCAGAGTGGATTTAGACCAGGAAGAAGTCTACAAGATCACGTATTTACAATTAGACAAATAATAGAAACATTCCTTGAGAGAAACATTGACTTGTGTTTCATAGACCTAGAAAAGGCATTTGACACTGTGACGAGGGACGAACTATGGCATTCCTTAAAAGAACACAATGTAAAGCAAAATGTAATAGAAGCCATTAAAAGGTATAACAATAAACCAATATGTGCAGTGAGAGTAGTTGGAAATATATCTGAAGAATTTGATGTACATATCGGGGTAAGACAGGGTTGTATCCTAAGTCCTTTTTTTGTTTATCACATTCATGGATTCAGTCGCAAAGGCATCCTCAAAAATGAAGAAAATGAATGTGAGTATGTGGAAGCCCAAATCAGTTAATGTATCAATGCTTTTATTTGTCGATGATTTAGTTTTGTTTGGAAAATTAGAAAGTGACCATCAGTCGAATATCAACTTTACGAACAATGAACTAAATAAAAGAGAAATGAGAGTAAAAAGCGAAGAAAACTAAAACAATGCTAGTAACTAGGGAAGCTAAAACACAAAATCTTATATTGGCCAAGAGAATTTAGAAAAAATTCACAGCTACAATTACCTAGGAGTAGTGATTAACTCTGAGGGAAAACTAAGGGAAGAAATCAACCAGAGAATCCAAAAGGCAAGTGCAATATATAACCACCTAGGAAAGGCATTTGTAGGTAAACAAGAATTGTCAACAAAAACCAAAATGGCAGTATACAACACAGTTTATTGTCCTACTCTCCTCTATGGCAGTGAAACCTGGACCTTAGACAGTAGAGCATACAGTAGAGTACATGCAGCTGAAATGGAATATCTAAGAAGAGTAGTAAAGATAACTAAAAGAGACAAAATCAGAAATACAACAATAAGAGATCAAACCAAAACAGATGGCGTAAAAACTAAGATAGAAATAAATCAATTGAGCTGGTTTGGGCATGTAAACAGAATGAATGACAGTAGAATAGCTAAATCAGGATACAGTGCCTAAGCCCAAGGTAAAAGACTAAAAGGCAGACCTCGGAGAAAGTGGGAAGAAGATACAAAAAGGGCATTGAATAATAGAAATTTAACATGTTTGGAAGGAAACAGAAATGCCAGGACAGGGCATCCTGGAGAAAGATCATCTCAGGCATCTGAACCCATATACCGAAAGGTAGAATGGGAACTGATAAAGAAAGAAGGAAGTGAATAAGACAGGCAAAATGGCACAGCCTTGAGGTGCACCAGTGTTTGTAATTAACATGTTTGAGTATTTATCATTTACAAAGACAAATTGTGATCAACTCTCACAAAACTCTAAAATCCAGGCAATTAAGTACTTATTGATGTCTACCTGACATAATTTCTCTACAAGAAGATGTAGTTGAATGGTATTGAAAGCAAACAAAAAATCAAGGAACAAGATTCTACTATAATTGTTAGTCCCATCTAAATGTTTATAGACATTGTTTGAAAAAAACAGGAAGGGTATCCTCGACGATACGTTTTGAGTGATAAGCAAATTGGAAAGGGTCAATAAAGGGTAATAATATTTGCTTATTCAGATGATTTAGAATAATTGTTTCAAAACATTTCAAACGAAGTAACACTGTCTTTCTTGGGTACAGGAATATTTTTGAAGTTTTCCGAATGTTGGGAATTGAGTATGCTAAATAAGACAAATTGAAAATATATGTTTATATCTGACATAATTGAGATGCTCAGTTTTTCTAAACTTTACCAGTCAGCTCATCTGGACCCTTTGCCCTATTCATGTTTATATTTAGAAATGCATGTTTTGTTTTCATCTTCATGTATTTCAACATTTTCATCAACAGTTTTACTTTCATTCAGTAACACCCTCGCATCCGTCATTTTCTTCCTAAAGTCAGTCGTATCAAAATGGGAATAAAATTTGTTCGATTCATTTATTTCAACATATTCATCAACAGTTTTACTTTCATTCAGTAACACCCTTGTATCCGTCATTTCCTTGCTATAGTCAGTCGTATCAAAATGGGAATAAAATTTGTTCAATTCATTTATTTCAACATATTCATCAACAGTTTTACTTTCATTCAGTAACACCCTCGTATCCGTCATTTCCTTGCTAAAGTCAGCCATATCAAAACGGCAATAAAAAATTGTTAATTCATTTTGGTCTAAATTTATGGGAAGAGATAACTTTCCTTCAGAATAGCTCGTCATTTTTTTAATGCCAGTCCATGTTTCTTTTACATTACTATGTCTATAATACTGCTCGATCTTTTTCTTATAGTTTTCTTTACTTTTCTCAATTTCCTCTTTTTGTTTAATTTTCAGGGCATCTTTGCCGCCTTTAATGAATACAAATTTCTTCTCATTTAAGCTTTTTTTAAAAAAGATCTTTTGTGACCCAGGGGATATTATTGGGGTGACATAAAATTTCTTTGCCCTCGGCAAAATTTATTGACACAAAAATTAATATACCCAGTGACACAATCATTCGATTCGTCAACATTCTTGCAGTTATCCACAAACAAACTCCAGTCAACACAACCTGGCAGTGGCAGTTGATCTAACGCTCTCTAATTCAAAACTAGTATTTTCGGACTGGTTTGGTTTATTTGATAAAAGGTCGACATTTAGGTAATAACAGCTTTAAACCCCCTATTGTAAACCTAGAGTCTTGAGGTATAATAATAGTAACTATCTTTGTATACCCCGTACATCGACTCGTTTTGGTGAGAAAGCTTTTTCTGTGTGTGTACCTCAACTGTGGAATGGTCTGGATGAATGTTGTAGGAACTCATATCCCTTGAATCGTTTAGGAAGTCTCTTAAAACCCACCTTTTAAGAGGGTATATAATGCTTAGCGTCTTTTTAAGTCTTTAATGATCGTTGTTTTTGTTAGGATAGCTTATATTTAAAATGAATCTTTTGATTATGTCTTACGCATTATATATCTCGTGTCTCTTGTAAGAATGCTCTATTCATTGAATATTTTACTAATTCCTTGTGTCTATCTTTTTAGCTTAATGTATTATTTACAATGTATCTTTTAGGTTTCGTGATCATGTTATACTTATACTCTTTGTATGTTTTAAGATTGTTGTATCATTTGAATCTTTTGAGTGGACTCTTAAACCCTTCTTTTTTTAGGATAATCATATGGTACATTTTGACTCTTTAAATATCATGTTCTATGACCATTATATTTCATATATGTTGTATTATATGCTATTGTGAGGCGCTTTGGGCTCTTTTGAGAAAAGGCGCCGTAGAAGTATATATATATATATATTATTAGTATTATTATTAATAACATATTATCGTCAGAGGCACCATTTGGAGCATGTGAAGAACATTTAAAAAAGAACGTTTCACATTACAGAAAACTAAATCTAGAATGGCGTCTTCTCTAGTCAGACAGTCGATGAATTGATACAGTCCTGGCAAATAAATGTTTTGTGAGCTGTTAAAGTTGCCCGTCACGACGTTAATGCAATGTGGAAACTTGGATTGATGCAAGACTGTTTATTTGATTGTGTAGCAAGTCGTTCGCACTGGTCGTGTTAGCGTCTGGTCGTATATACACAGTTGTAATGGTAGCTTTTGAACATTCTCCAGGCATGCAATAGGGCCGAAGTGACAGAGCGAGAAACTCGATGTCTTCGTTTGCTTCACCAATGTTATGTTATTTTTTGTGGCACCATTTACTGTTGACAAAGGTGCACACACACCTCCTCCGCACTTCTTGCCCAACGTCACGTCTCTATCACATCTGTACACAGAAAACTGTTTATTGTCAAAAACGTGATGAGGGTGTTTCCTTTGTTAGCCAAGTTTCTGTAAGCGTGATACTAGACTCTTCGCGGTAGTCTGAGTTGAATTTAGTTCGAGAACAGAGCTCATCAATTTTGTAGTTGATGGATCGTACATTGCCTGTTACGACTGAAGGGACGAATGGCCGAAATGGACGCTTACTGTCGTTAACTTTAACGCATCCTTCCTTCCCCCCCCCCCCTCCTTTTTCTTCGTCTGGTAAATGCTTTTCGTATGGGGGTAGAGGAGAGTTGAAAAATAATGGCTGTCAGGGCAAAGCGATATTGAATCAATGGAACATCGCGACTAAGGTGAACGGGGGAAGGACAACTAGAAAAATGTCAAAAACATTAAAATCAAAAAGCACAACGATCCAGGAATATCCATTTTCAACTTGGAACAATTTATGGCACAAGAAAGCCACGAATATTGTTAAATATAAATGATAAAACGATGACAAAAATCCGATAAAAAGCAAAAACACGTCTGTTCGTCGCCGGAAGCCAGCGTTAACATATTATGTGAAATGTGTTACATGAAACTTTGATCGTAGATCTCGATGGTTAGCGGAATACAACTCATTTAATCATGTACTCCATGGCTAGGGGTATATAATATAACTCATTTAACCATGTACTCGATGGCTAGGGGTATACAATGTAACTCATTTAACCATGTACTCCATGGCTAGGGGTATACAATGTAACTCATTTAACCATGTACTCGATGGGTAAGGGTATGTACCTCATTTAACCATGTACTCGATGGGTAAGGGTATGTACCTCATTTAACCATGTACTCGATGGGTAAGGGTATGTACCTCATTTAACCATGTACTCGATGGGTAAGGGTATGTACCTCATTTAACCATGTACTCGATGGGTAAGGGTATGTACCTCATTTAATCATGTACTCGATGGGTAAGGGTATGTACCTCATTTAATCATGTACTCGATGGGTAAGGGTATGTACCTCATTTAATCATGTACTCGATGTAGTAAGGGTATATAACTCATTTAACCATATATATCCATCTAGCTACCCGTTACTACTAATTAAAACTACCACATAATGTCAGCACGAATGTTATCTATAACTAAAATTACTACACAATGTCAGCCCGAATGTCATCTCTCTATCCATCTAGCTACCCGGTACTACTAACTAAAACTACATTGTCATGTACTTACCGATATGGCAGGCATGTTGGAGTGACCGTTGTCCTAGCACTAAGGATACTTGAAATGCAATACGACGGCAACCAGATGGACAGGATTAAAATCGAATGTCGCTTTAATAATCACAAGCACAGATGGAGGATAATGATCTAAAGTTATATAATACTATATATTACTACACAATAGATTATTATACACCACCACGCTGGTTTGTCCAACACACATGAATTCACAAACAAGGGGAATAATTTTTGTATAAAAATCCTCAATCCATGAAAGTTCCGAAACCGTACGAATTCACCACTGCTTGCCTAAATAAATGAATAAATAATAAATTTAAAAAATATGGCACAAAAGTTCATTAACTGGCGACTGATTTCGTGAGCAAGCGACTTGCTTTACAATTTACAATGGGTTGTTATTTATTTACTAAACTGTGTTTTTGTTATGAGTTATGCCATACGATATACAACTATAATATAACACAACGACCAGAGGTAAACGAAAATAACGAAAGTGAAGGACCTAGACTTGGCTATATTTGTAGATCTACCTATAGTAACAAAGTACAGATCCGTCTTCTACTTTAGTAACGCAATGACGACAGGTGCGAGCAATGGGCAAAGACCAGGCCTTAAATAGGGTCACTTACACGTACACACAGTGTGACACAGCGACACGCATGCACGATATATTATAAAAACACACACATACCTTCGCATTTTCTCCGTAATAACACACAACATATAGTTTGTGTACACTCATTCACACACACACACACACACACACACACACACATATATATATATATATACTTGCGGATTTTCTACACAATCACCCACACAAACACGCCTATAGACTTACTACACACATAGATCATAATACAAACGCACACCTAGATCTACTCACTCATTTACTACAAGATACTTAAGAAACTACTACTACTACTACTACTACTACTACTACTACTAGTACTACTACAACTACTAGTACTACAACTACTACTACTACTACTACTACTACAACTACTACAACTACTATGTGTATGTGTGTGTGTGTGTGTCTGCGCGTGCGTGTATAGGGTCATCTTGTAATTAGCACATATCGTCATTTAGGTCCGGGCAGTGGACAGGTAAGCATGTACGGGAGTAGATAACCCCGCCCTCCAGAGTATCCTGCTGCCTTGCAGGGAGGTCTTAGCTGACCGAAGGCTGAGGGACTTAACCCTGGAAGAAAACAATCTGCTGCCTTGCAGGCCGGTCTTGTCTAACCAAAAGCTAAGGAGTTAACCCTGACAGAAAATAACAACCTGCTGCGTTACAGGCTGGTTTTGAATGACTGAAGGCTAAGGGAGTTGACCCTGATAGAAAATAACAAGGCCCGGTAGCGGGCCCCTCAAGGTGGCAGCCCCATCATCTACTTAGGGTACAGTGGGCCGATCCCCTGCTTATCCAAAACCAAACTGATTCAAAGAAATACATACAATGATATACCCGACTTGAACTTTCGAAGACGACTCTGGAAAAGAACACGGACTGTGATTTTTGGAACATGGAATATTAGGGTAATTAATGGAAAGGAGTTAGAATTAGCTGAAGAAATGAAAAAAAATTCAAAGTAGACAATTTGGCTATTACAGAAACAAAGAAAAAAGGACAAGGAATAGAAAATGTAGGACTAAATCATACTTTAATCTTCTCAGGGGTAGATGTCAACGATAGAGCTAGAGCAGGAGTAGGCCTCACAATGCATAAAAGGCAAGAAATGCTACTAGAAAGTTGGAAATTTGTAAGCCAGCGGCGATTAGAGGTAAATATCTAACCAAAAGGAAGACAAAATTAAATTATTAATAGCTTTTGGACCAAACGAAGATGCCACCAAAGAAGAAAAAAAGATATCTTCGAAAATGATTTACAAATAGCTGCAGAGAATCTCAAACCCAAACAGGAGTTAATGGTTTTAGAAGATGTAATCGCTAGAGTAAGCAACAATATAGAAACATCAGGAGGAGTAATAGGTAAAGAATGAGAGACAACAACTTCTCCAAATGGAGAGAGAGACTAATAGATTTTTGCCTAAAAAATAACATGAAAATAGCTAACACCTTTTTTCTTCATAAAGATATCCACAAATACACAAGAGTAAATGAAGACAGATGTGAAAAGTCAATCATAGACTACATAATAGTTAGCAGCTCCCTTTTTTACAGTACAACGGATGCTAGAGTAACTGAATATTTAGTGATTATCACCTAGTGATAGCCAAAATGACATTACTAACTGAAGAAAACAAACAGAAAAGGAAAGAGAAGAAAGCTACTAAACTCAAAATGGAAGAACTAAATAAACCAATAGTAAAACAGATATACCAATTCAGGATAAAAAGATCTATCGGTGAAAGGCAGATGGATCTGAAGGAAAGCACAATAGAAGAAAAGTGGCAAATATATAAAGAAACACTTCTCAGTTGTACTGAAGAGGTCTGTGGTAGGAAACAAATTAAAGGAGATAGGGCAAGAACAGCATAGTGTAATGAGAATATCAAGACTAAGATCAAAGAAAAGAAGGATACCTGGAAGAAATATTTGCAAACAAAGAGACCAGAGGATAGGATAGTGGGAAGAGTTTAGACAAAGACTGCAAGAAAGCTATCAAGGAAATCAAAAATCAGTTGTTCTGATGAGCAATGAAGAGCATGAAAAAGACCAAAGCATGCCCAATACGATAAATTAAGAATGCCAAAGAAGAAATAATGAAAGAAGACAACGAAATCGTGGAAACGTGGAGAAAGTAGAAAGCATTTTCAACAATTACATAATCCCTCCAGAACATATGAAACAAGGAGTACAGATCAATGAGTAAGAGTAATAAGTAATCAAGATGAGACAGCTGAAGATGTAGATATATCAATGGAAGAAATCCAAACAGCTATAAGAAAAGTGAAATTAGGAGAAGCCTCAGGAGCAGATCAAGTTTATCCTGAAATGATTAAAAACAAAGGGAGAGAGGCAGACAAACTACTACATGCAATAAGTGAACAAGCATGGAAGTCCAAAAGGGTGCCAGACGACTGGAATAAGGGAACGGTAGTACCAATACACAAGAAAGGGTCAACTATGGAATGCTTAAACTATAGAGGGATATCACTACTTAGTGTACCAGGAAAAGTGTATGCCAAGATTCTAGAAATGAGACTAAGGAAAAGAGCAGAGTATCAGATTGAAGAACACCAGAGTGGATTTAGACCGGGAAGAAGTACAAGATCACGTATTTACAATTAGACAAATAATAGAAACATTCCTTGAGAGAAACATTGACTTGCACCTGTGTTTTATTGACTTAGAAAAGGCATTTAACACTGTGAGGAGGATGCAATATGACATTCCTTAAAAGAACGCAACGTAGAGCAAAATGTAATAGAAGCCATTAAAAGGTTTTACAATAAACCAACACGTGTAGTGAGAGTAGCTGGAAACATATCTGAAGAATTTGATATAGATATAGGAGTAAGACAGGGTTGTATCCTAAGTCCTCTTTTGTTTATCACATTTATGAATTCAGTTGCAAAGGCATCCTCAAAAATTAAGGAAAATGAATGTAGGAATGTTGAAGCTCAAACCAGTAAATGTATCAATGCCTTCATTTGCTGATGATTTAGTTTTGTTTGGGAAATCAGAAAGGGACCTTCATTCAAATATCAACATAATGAATAGTGAATTAAACAAAAGAGGAATGAGAGTAAATGCAAAGAAAACCAAAACAATGCTAGTAACTAAGGAAGCTAAAACACAAAATCTTAAATTGGCCAGGGAGAATTTAGAAAAAGTTCAAAGCTATAATTACTTAGGAGTAATGATTAACTCAGATGGAAAACAAAGAGAAGAAATCAGCCATATAATCCAAAAGGCAAGTGCATTATATAACCACCTAGGAAAGGCATTTGTAGGTAAACAAGAATTGTCAACAAAAACCAAAATGGCAGTATACAACACAGTTTATTGTCCTACCCTCCTCTATGGCAGTGAAACCTGGACCTTAGACAGACAGTAGGGAATATGAGTACAGGCAGCCGAAATGAAATCTCTAAGAAGAGAAGTAGGGAAAACTAAAAGAGAAAAAACAGAAACACAACAATAAGAGATCAAAGTCAAAGAAAGAAAAATCATTTCCTTGCATCTAAAACCCATACACCTGGAAGGTAGAATGGGAGCTGATAAAGAAAGAAAGATCATTTCAATCTAAAACCCATACACCGGAAGGTAGAATGGGAATTGATAAAGAAAGAAAGATCATTTTGGGCATCTAAAACCCATACACCAGAAGGTAGAATGGGAGCTGATAAAGAAAAAAGATCATTTTGCGCGTCTAAAACCCATACACCGGAAGGTAGAATGGGAGCTGATAAAAAAGAAAGAAAGAAAGACATTTAGCTCCTGTTCATCTTAATTGTAACATTCTTCATGTATGCAGATGTCATGATTTTATAGTAATGTTAAATATTGAGTACATTATGTTAGCTATTTTATGATGTATGTATTGGCCTTTGTAAAGCGCAACTGAGCATGACCCTCATGGATAGCGGCGCTATATAAATTGTGAAATATTATTATTATTAACAACTACTACTGCTACTACCACTACAACTACTACCACTACTCTTACTAATACTACAACTACTTCTACTACTATTAATATTACTACTGCTGATGATGATACTACTATTACTACTGCTGCTGCTGTTACTACTACTACGACTACATTCCACTACTACAACTACTACTAACTACCACTACTACTACTACTACTACTACTAATACTACTACTACAACAACTATTACTACTACTACTATTACTACTACTACTACATTGTACTACTGCTACTGTTGCTGCTGCTACTACTACTACTACTACTACTATATTACTCTACTACTACTACTATTACTGCTACTTAACACACACATAAACACACCAACACGCACATACATACATACACACACACACGGACTGTCAACGCCATTATCAACTTGATGAGCTTTCCAATTTCACTGACAGGTGAAAGCATGACGCCATCACAAGACCTTGGTTAAAAGTTGAAAACAAACTTGACCGAATGACTGAATGACTCAATCATACTGAATGACATTGTGTTAAACTTAAACACCTACGATATCGATGGATAGTTACACAATAGATTGACGTGATGGGCAAAGCGATTTCGACATTCATTAAGTGCAGCGTCTACTCACAGCCACACACACACACACACAACAAACAGACACCCCACTGTCAACCATAGACACCTTATTGAACAGTTGGTGTAATGTTAAGTACATCGACGAGTATCCATGTCTCTGTCCGTGTTTTTGTGAATGTGATTAATACAAAACACACCTTTCTATACTCATTGCAATTAAGACCATGGCTCTATTTACTGTCTAATCTTGTTCTTACTTACACTTACACTAAAACACACCAACTTGTCGAAAGAAAATACCACGTACAAATTGTACAAACTAAACACAAGCAGATCTAATCGTTTGCTAACAACATTAACAGTGAAAAGCAGCGCTAAAAGAACGCGTGTAGATTAAGTTTGTAGTTTGCATCAACACTGATGAACACAGCCAAGCTGTTCTGTCCATGCTGATGATGTTCGGAACGTGACTACCGTCACATGGAACTCATAAACGTCATCTCGCACTTTTCACTACAGTACAGTACAGCACACACACACACACACACACACACACACACACACATACTCTCTCTCTCCCTCTCCCTCTCTCGCTTGCTCCCTCTCCCTCTCTCGCTTGCTGCTCTCTCTTGCTTGATGTCTCTCTCTCTCTCTCTCTCTCTCTCTCTCTCTCTCTCTCTCTCTCTCTCTCAAGCACAAAACACACGCTCTCTCTCTCTCTCTCTCTCTCAACTCTCTCTCAACAACACTCACAACTCTCTCTCTCTCTCTCTCTCTCTCTCTCTCTCTCTCTCTCTCTCTCTCTCTCTCTCTCTCTCTCTCTCTTCTCTCTCTCACATACACAAACACACACTCTCTATATGTTTCAGGACCTCCTACTTTGTATCGCCTGTCTGCTATGGGGATATGTGACATGCACATGAAACCTACTACTTTGTATCATCGCATGTCTCCCATGAGGATATGTGACATGCACACAAGACCTCCTACTTTGTATCGCATCTCTCCATGGGGATATGTAACATGCACAAAGACCTCCTACTTTCTATCATGTCTCCTATGGGGATATGTGACATGTACACGAGACCTCCTACTTTGTATTGCATATATCCCTTATGGGGTACGTGACATGCACACGAGACTTCCTACTTTGTATCGCATGTCTCCTATGGGGATATGTGACATGCACACGGGACCTCTTACTTTGTACCGCCTGTCTCCTATGGGGCTATGTGACATGCACACGCGATTTATACTTTGTATCACCTGTCTCCCATGGGGATATGATTCAGGATCTCCTACTTTGTATCGCATGTCTCCTATGGGGATATGATTCGGGATCTCCTACTTTGTATTGCCTGTCTCCTATACTATGGGGATATGATTCGTGATCTCCTACTTTGTATCGCCTGTCTCCTATGGGGATATGATTCGGGATCTTCTACTTTGTATTGCCTGTCTCCTATGGGGATATGATTCGGGATCTCTTACTTTGTATTGCCTGTCTCCTATGGGGATATGATTCGGGATCTTCTACTTTGTATTGCCTGTCTCCTATGGGGATATGATTCGGGATCTCCTACTTTTGTATTGCCTGTCTCCTATGGGGATATGATTCGGGATCTCTTACTTTGTATTGCCTGTCTCCTATGGGGATATGATTCGTGATCTCCTACTTTGTATCGCCTGTCTCCTATGGGGATATGATTCAGGATCTCCTACTTTGTATTGCCTGTCTCCTATGGGGATATGATTCGGGATCTCCTACTTTGTATTGCCTGTCTCCTATGGGGATATGATTCGGGATCTCCTACTTTGTATCGCCTGTCTCCTATGGGGATATGATTCGGGATCTCCTACTTTGTGTTGCTTGTCTCCTTTTGGGGATATGATATGATTCGGGATCTCCTACTTTGTGTATCCTACATGTCTCCTATGAGGGATATGATTCGGGATCTCCTACTTTGTATCGCCTGTCTCCTATGGGGATATGATTCGGGATCTCCTACTTTGTATTGCCTATCTCCTATCGGGATATGATTCGGGACCTCCTACTTTGTCTCACCTGTCTCCTATACGGATATGATTCAGGATCTCCTACTTTGTATTGCCTATCTCCTATCAGGATATGATTCAGGATCTCCTACTTTGTATTGCCTGTCTCCTATACGGATATGATTCGGGATCTCCTACTTTGTATCACCTGTCTCCCATGGGGATATGATTCAGGATCTCCTCCTACTTTGTATCACCTGTCTGTTATGGGGATATGATTCGGGATCTCCTACTTTGTATTACCTGTCTCCCATGGGGATATGATTCAGGATCTCCTCCTACTTTGTATCACCTGTCTGTTATGGGGATATGATTCAGGATCTCCTACTTTCTATTCCTGTGTCCTATAGGGATATGATTCGGGATCTCCTACTTAGTATCACTATCACATGTCTCCTATGGGACATGATTCGGGATCTCGTACTTTGTATGGCCTGTCTCCTATGGGGATATGATTCAGGATCTCCTGGTTTGTATTGTCTGTCTCCCAAGGTGATAAGCGACATGCGCACGGGACCTCCTATTTTGTATCACCTGTCCCCCATGCGGATATGTTTCGAGACCTTTTACTTTGTATGGCCTGCCTGCTGTGGGGATATGTGACATGTACACGGGATCTTCTTTTTGTATCACCGGTCTCTTATGGGGATATGTGACATGCACACTGGACCTCCTACTTTATATCGCCTGTCTCCTATGGGGATATGTGGCATGCACACGGGACCTCCTACTTTATATCGCCTGTCTCCTATGGGGATATGTGACATGTACACGGGACCTCCTACTTTATATCGCCTGTCTCCCATGGGGCTATGTGACATATATACGGGACCTCCTTTTATATCCGTCTCCCATGGGGATATGTGACATGTCCTATACTCCTACTTTATATCGCCTGTCTCCCATGGGGATATGTGACATGTACACGGGACCTCCTACTTTATATCGCCTGTCTCCCATGGGGATATGTGACATATACACGGGACCTCCTACTTTATATCTCCCATGGGGATATGTGACATGTACACGGGGATCACCTGTCTCCCATGACATGTACACATGGACCTCCTACTTTATATCACCTGTCTCCTATGGGGATATGTGACATGTACACGGGACCTCCTCCTTTATATCACCTGTCTCCTATGGGGATATGTGACATGTACACGGGACCTCCTACTTTATATCACCTGTCACCTATGGGGATATGGGGATACCTCCTGACATCACCTGTCTCCCATACACATGTACACGTGACCTCCTACTTTATATCACCTGTCTCCCATGTATCCCATGGGGATTTGTCACCTGACATGTACACGGGACCTCCTACTTTATATCACCTGTCTCCCCATGGGGATATCGTGACATGTACACGGGACCTCCTACTTTATATCACCTGTCTCCCATGGGGATATGTGACATGTACACGGGACCTCCAACTTTACATAGCCTGTCTCCCATGGGGATATGTGACATATACACGGGACCTCCTACTTTATATCGCCTGTCTCCCCATGGGGATATGTGACATATACACAGGACCTCCTACTTTATATCGCCTGTCTCCCATGGGGATATGTGACATATACACGGGACCTCCTACTTTATATCGCCTGTCTCCCAAGGGGATATGTGACATATACACAAGAACTCCAACCAAACTTGCATCGCCTGTCTCCTATGGGGATATGTGACATATACACGGGACCTCCTACTTTGTATCATATATCTACCATGGGGATATGTGACACGCACACGGGACCTCCTACTTTGTATCGCATGTCTCCATGGGGATATGTAACATGCAGAAGAGACCTCCTACTTTCTATCACATGTCTCATATGGGGATATGTGACATGTACACAAAGACCTCCGACCAAACTTGCATCACCTGTCTCCCTATGGGGATATGTGACATATACACTGGACCTCCTACTTTGTATCGCATATCTACCATGGGGATATGTGACATGCACACGGGACCTCCTACTTTGTATCGCATGTCTCTCATGGGGCTATGTGACATGCACACTGGACCTCCTACTTTGTATCGCATATCTACCATGGGGATATGTGACATGCACACGGGACCTCCTACTTTGTATCGCCTGTCTCCTATGGGGATATGTGACATATACACTGGACCTCCTACTTTGTATCGCATGTCTCTCATGGGGCTATGTGACATGCACACTGGACCTCCTACTTTGTATCGCATGTCTCTCATGGGGCTATGTGACATGCACACTGGACCTCCTACTTTGTATCGCCTGTCTCCCATGGGGATATGTTTCAATCCACCTACAGTGACCAGGAAGGGAGGTGCGGTGAGTTCAGTATTACTCGACAAAAACTTGTGAAAATTGCTCGATTTGTCGGCCACCAACCCATAAGCTTTTGGTTGCAAGGCCGACACCTTGCCTCTGAACCACCGCAAGGAGTAGTCAGATTGATGGTCGTAGTTTCAAGTAAGGGCCTCCCGACAAATGCGTCTGTTGGCTTTAAATTTTACCATGTCCACCACTGGTGGTTATCACTATCACAGAATATCCATCTGTCTTTGGGTGCTAATTGCGTAAATAGGCCGATTGGTCTACTGGTATATTTGGTCTTATTGTACGACTTAACGTCAGGTTTTAAAAAATGTGTTGCTTATTTGATTTTACTTACTTACATTTACATCCACAACTGAGGTGATCTCGGTGTTTTTGGTAGGATTTTAAATGTTGCCCATACTGCCCTGTAAACAGCCAAGGGATCTTTAACGTGCAGAGAGTGTTGTAATCTGCACACGGGACCTCCTTGTTATCGTCCATCTCCGATGGGAGTAGATGTCGATCCATCTACCTGGACCAGGGGTAAATTATACTCGAGACAATTTTTCAACCGCTGGCGGGGCTCGAACCCACTACCTTTTGATTGAGAGGCCGACACCTTATTTCTGGACTACCGAGTCCAACACTGTCAGGTAACACCAGTTTGTGCTGTTGACCTACGGACGACCCGACACAGCAAGGTGTGAAGGCAGACACTAGTTTGTGCTGTTGACCTACGCCACGGACGACAGAGCAATGTGTGAAGGCAGACTGCGGAGTGCAGTGACGTCACTGCCAATGTCAGTTATTAAATAAAACCACACCTACTTGGGACAATGACGCAGGACAAACAATTTGAGGGTGGGCGGTGGGGGGGGGGGGGTAACCACAAGGGAGTTCATCAAGTATGGTGCAGAAATTCAATATTTATTTAAAAAATTAGCGAAAAGTAGAGACACATGGAAACAATTTAGCTCTTTAACTTTAGCACTGAGATGGTGAGCGTGCATGCGGGTTGACCATCGCCCGCCACGAAGCCCCCAGGCACAGTGGATACAGCCAATGCGAGACAGGGGAGCTAGATCTATGTAAACATAAAGCTGTTTACACTTTGTCCCTCGATCGCGATGTGTGTCCGGTCTATTAAATGCCAGGTGATTGTATGTCACTTAAGACGTCAAGGAAGAGCCGTGGACGGAGTCCAGGAGACTTCAAATTTAACTGCCCAGTGACAAACCAGTGATCCAATGGAACAAAGGCTGTGATGTACAGTGGGTGCAGTATGAAGAGAAGACTGGTCATGTATAGGCAAAGAAGGGTGGTTACAATGCCTGGCACATTGTTGACTGGCATAAACCCCATTAGCGAGAGGATCACATGTATAATATTCACACACAAAAAGAAATGTGTATCAATTACGGACGTAGTTTATGATAATTTAGAGAAAATGACACATGTAGTCTGTAGTTGCCGTTCCGACCAGGCATTAAAGCGAAAATCTTGGTTTTGTAACAGGCATTTAGAGAGGCAATTTATATGGGGGGGGGGGGGGGGTCGGTTCCACTGAGATTGCGGGCATTTAGGAGAAACGGGCATTAACGCGGTCACTACTACTATTTATGAGCTCAACGATGCGTAAGCCTACCTGAGATGACCGCCATTGTGGACAGTGTTTAATGGAAAGAACAAAAACAAATCGCGATAAGACAGCTTAAAACTACGTCTCTTTTATTATTTAGAAAAGGGGAGAAAAGGCGGGGGGGGGGCTCTAGCGTTCTCATCTCTAATTGTAAGGAGAATTACAATTCATTTTTTTTTACTTTATGACAAAGCCATACCGAATTTGGTGACAATTGTCGTGAGGAGGGGCAAAATGACCACAGTGATAATATATCAAATACATATATATAGCCACTACGTATTAAGATAATGATCACAACTCCAAAATCGTCAAATGTTCATAAAACACGATTCTAATCTAAGCCGACGAAAAAGTTCTATCTTACACTTACAGTACTCACACTTGACGATAACCACAAACAATTTCTAAGCGAATAACGCACCAATTAATTATACTGTACATATCACTATCGCTGTCAGTTACACAAGGCTACAGTTAATGAATGCTGCACAGCTACTACAAGTGAGTAGATCCCATACGACAGAAAAACAGCAAAGATATACTATCATTATCATTCTACACAAGTTAGCTCTGGGATGACGGCGGCCGCTTACATTACTTACAAAGGTAAAGCACATTCGTCACGTGAGCCAGACACAGCACAGAGTATTCTTGGGTAGATTAAAACCTACACACTCTATGCTAATGTGTTGAGAGAGAGAGAGAGAGAGAGAGAGAGAGAGAGAGAGAGAGAGAGAGAGAGAGAGAGAGAGAGAGAGAGAGAGAGAGAGAGAGAGAGAGAGAGAGAGAGAGAGAGGCAGGCAGATAGACGATCAAACAGGCAGACAAACAAACAATCAAATAAACAGACTTTAAGTATTGATGTAAGTTGTAAGCCTCCCTACAAGTACAAGTCAAACGTCAGCAGGAGCACAAGTCATCCAATGTCAGCAAATTATAGGCTAAATGACGGTAGCAGAAGTCAGTGGCATCGTTGCCAGAAGACATGAAGGTCAAGAAGAAATATCACGTCAGAGTTAAAGTAGAGCACAGGTGAGTGTGCCAAATGCCCGGATGGCTCAGTGCCTAGTGTTGCCAACGCATTGACTTTCACTAGTCTCACTCCCATGTTATTATCATGAATAGGCATCGATTCTTTTTCTATGTGTATATATATATATATATATATATATATATATATATATATATATATATATATATATATATATATATATATATATATATATATATATATATATACAGGTAAGAGAAAGCCAGGTAAAATGTGTTGTGTACATGAACGGTGAACCAACCGTATTCAGGCGTCAGAGTACTCTGCAGAGCGTGGGGTTTTAGTTTTACTGTTTTTACTTTTACCTTCAATTTCGATGGCATTGTTGGCTTGGTTGGTTTTTGTTTTGTAGTTTGTAGTTTCTGTTTTTGTTTCTCTTTTGGGAACGGGGTGGGACTTAGCTTAAAAAATATGCAGCTTGTTTCCCTCACATTTTCTTATTTGCATTGAGCTTTCAAAAGTGTTGTTAATGGTCTAATCGAAAAAGACCCCAGCATATATGTATTTAGGTCAATTGAAAAATGAGCATTTTGTCTCTTAACACGCATACTCACCAACAAACACATGCACGCACAACATAAGGATATAAATGTTATCAAAAGGAAGGCAGATAGGCCTTAGCCTTAGCCAATACGGTTAATTGAAAACAAGCATTTCATAAACACACACATACATAATAGATCTACATGTTATATAAAGCTGTAGATCTAGGTCTCTAACTTTGACCACTTGTAATGTATCTCAGGAACAACTTCACCCACAACCTCCACATTTCGCATGAAGTTTTCAAATAGCCTGCTTTAGGTTCTTATGTAATAAACTTCTACATCAAATCAGTATTTTAATTGATTGGAAAAATATTATTTTGCCTGCGATCCATGAAACATTTGATTGTTACTAGATTCTAGATCTAGATCTAGATCTAGATCTAATTTCTCGATTTCCGGTCACTATATAGTTACATTTCATTTTTTTCAAGGACTACGTCTTCAGCATCGACTACTAATTTGATCTAATAATCGTACTTGATAACATCCGTAACCGATACAGTAATTAACCACAGTCAAGGCTCAAGAGACCTACCTTTATATTTATAATCAAGACTTAAAATCATAATCTTACATTATTTACGGGCATGCTGAACGTCTCTAACTCAGGAACAACTGTACAACCTCCATATTTCGCATGTAAATTTCAAATAGCCTGCTTTAGGTTCTTATCAAATAAACTATTGGATGAAATCAGATAGATCTACATGTTAATTGACTGGAAAAAGGGTGTTTTGCTTGTGATTCGCGAAACATTTTATTGTGACTAGATCTAGATCTAATTTATCGAATTCTGGTCTACAATAAAAAGCCTGCATTACTTCAGTATCCAGTACTAATTTGATCTAATAATTGTACTTGATATCACCGGTTAGAGATACAGTACACTGGTTTCTGAGTTAACCCAGGGAGCATTTAGATGAGCTTATCTTGGCTCTCTGGTCAACCGCAGTCAAAGTTTAAGAGATCCAGCTTCATAATAAAGAGAAACCATAATCCAACGCTATTTACAAGAATGCTTGTCTATATCCATAAATAATTACGAGTTGGTCGATTTTTGTTCGCCAAAGGCTCTGTTGACCAGCCACTAAGAGTAACCATATTTTGCATTCAGGCTTTAAATTATCCCCATATCGTTTTTGTTTGAGAAAATGTTCTGCTAAAATTGACGTGAATTCATGTCAACTTCATTGTTTCCTCATCTTTAAGATCATTTTCATTCAGCTAGTTATTTTGAAGAGGTTATACCGGGTAATCAAAAAGCTGGAATAGCACCTTCACGCCTACCTGCGTAACCACAGAATTGAATACTAATCTGATATAGTCATCGTACTTGGTACCACCTGGGGTGTAGAAAGCCAGCATAACTTTAGTATCAAGTTCTAATTTGATTTGATAATCGTACTTGATATCACCCGTAACCGATACAGCAGTCAAAGTTCAAGAGACCCAGTTTCATACTAAAGAGAAATCATAGTCCAACATTATTTACGTGCATGCTTATTATAATAATATGTATTAAAAAACTATTCTTAAGAATGCAAACATAAAACTTGAAATACAAAGTGGTTAAGTTTTGTATTTAAGACCGAATCAATAGGCTTACAATAAACGAAAAACAAAAAAATTAAGATACCCATTCAATGGAAATTTAAACAATCGAATTAAAGATTCGATCGAACCATCTTCCCAAAGCAACAAAAACCAAAAATAACAACAAAGAAACAGTGCAAACCGTATAAATTCTAATAACATGAATATTATAATTACGTCTTACTCTTTATAATTAGATCTATGTCAATTTTTCCAAACAAAATTTCAACATATATGAAGAATAGAATTAAATTTAAAGATAATCACAACTTGTATATTTACCGGGCTAGAAGATAAAATGGAACATGTGCAGGCCCTGTAGTCTGAACGGAATAACATATTAATTTATATATCAACCTCAGGGTATGTTTTGGAGCTGATTTTGAGTTCAATAAATTAACTGATTACCAAGAAGCACTTTTTATCTGCAGGTATTTGATCTTGATATTTTGATATATAGATCTACATAATATGTATTACAATAATATATATATATATAAATACTATTATATTTCATTCATCTTTAGTTCTTTAGTAGTGTAATCACCACATTACACCATTCAATAAAATACAATGTTCAATCAGACTTCACACTTTTGACACTAGTGGGCCTTCAAATTTATGATTTCAAAGAACGTTGAATTCAAGCTGCTTGTATTACTTGCAAGAGAGCGCTCCCATGGTACAATTTTTGCTAGGCAGCAAAATTCAATGAGATGTAAACATTATAATACATGTTAAACCATCTTTAGAAATCATGAAATCTAATTTCCATGGAAAACAAGCATTTTTTAACATTATTTTATAAACCGTCTAGAACTACATTTGTATTGAGTCAGTCTAAAGCTAATAAATAAATCAGATACCAAAGTTTAATGTAAGATCTAAACCCTCTACATGTATCCAGATCTAGACTGTCATCTCAAACAGCCTTGATCTAAGCTGAGATTTTAATCTTAAACTACACGACATGACATTCTAATTATATCTAGGCCCTAATGATTTTAATTTTTTAAAGCAAGCTCTTTTATTTACGGTTCAGTTCAAAACTAAACTTGAAACTGAAATCATAAAATACTGTACCGTAATATTACAAAATGCTCCTGATTGCAAATGCAATCCCCCAACTCGTTGTAATAGATCCATTTTTTCTCCAATTACAATAAAGACTTTAGATTCAGATTCAGAACTCGATGACACCATTATTGACCCTCTGACAGTGACGTCTGATCTCAACAATATTATTATAATCAGATCTAGATTTGAGATCTAGATCTAGACAAACTAGCCCTTTTATTTCAGCTGGTTGGTAGGATTTCTGTGATTTTATTTATAATAAACTAGATCTAAAAATCTAGATCTAGATCTAGATTCTAGATCTATTTAAACTATTTACTATTATTGGCAGTGACTACGCGTTTGTGAGGCTAATATCTTGGAACGGTCAAATTTTTGAGCGTAGATCTACGTTCATGTTAGATAGTACTGTCACAGTCCATTTGCATGCGCATAGAAATTGTAATGTTATTGTTATGTCTCCGCGTGTACAGGAGTTCAAAAAGCCTATTCTTCACACCAGAATGTAAACATACAGTCACAACACTTGTGCTAGCAGCTGTTGTTTGGGGTCATCGATTTGTATAGTTATTGGATGCCAGATCCCATGTTGCAAATTAAGCGAGTCGGTATTATCTGCATTTTGGTAAATTCTTTGCAGTAAAAATCTCAGTAAAATTATTTCAATGCACTAAATACTACGTTACGAAGAAATGGTGTATGCATGCCGTTATCATATTAAAGCTGGATAATTGCATCATGGCGGGGGAAAAGGTGTAATTAGAAAAATAAACTCGTGAATAACGATTTAAAAAATTTCCAGATGTGCATCTTGTGCCAAGCTGGCAACCTATATTTTGTATCCGTATTCGAATTAAAGTTAAAAGTTCAACTTCAAGTATCTTCCAACATGACTCTGAGATCTGTAGTCAGAAATTTGGCTCTTTTGAGTATTCGGGTATGCAGAGCGTGTGATATAGATACATCTAGATAGATAGATAGATAGATCGATATAGATAGATAGGGAGAGACAGTCGGACAGACAGCGAGAGGCTAAGAGAGAGAGATTGTTCCATTAAAATTTCATCCTGACAAAATTGAAAGATAAGCGAACTAAACTATTGAAAAGAAAGAAATGCGAGCTAGAGAGAGGGAGGGAGAGAGACAGACAGACAAACTGACAGACAATCAGAGAGAAAGAGCGTGACGGATAGTGAGAGAGGGAGAGGGAAGGAGACAGACAGACATACAGAGAACACAAAGAGAAATAGATAAGTAAAGTTCCTTCAAGGCCCTTCAGGCCTATAGAGCCGGAGCTGATTCTGGTTTCTATAGCCTGAAACGGAAAAAAATGACAATAATCACCTCCTGGCCAGGACGCTAGTCTGACGCAGGCTTTTAACTCCCAAGCTAGTGCTTGTACCCATTTGCACCTAGGTAGAGTGCGGAAAATGCCTGTCAAGTGTCTTTCCCAAGGAACACAACGTCGGGCCTGGCTTTGCTAGGATTCAAATTCGGGACATCATGATCCCAGTCCGGCAGACTAACCGCTCGGCCACCGACACCACGTATGAGATAAACAGATTATATATATCAAACTGAAAGAATCAAACCTGGGCCAACAAAGTGGCTGAGAATCAGACGAAAAGTGTATTTCTTTGTTTCCCATTTGACCTACCAGTACCAGCGTTGATGCTCAAAATGATCTTTCTCCACGCCATCTTATCCTGACATTTTCTGTTTCCTTATTCATTCTCTTTCTTTATCAGTTCCCATTCTGCCATTCAGATGCCCGAGATGATCTTTCTCCAGGACGCCCTGTCCTGGCATTTTCTGTTTCCTTCCGTGAAAGTTAAATTTCTATGCTTTAATGCCTTTTTTTATATTCTTCTTAGCACTTTCTCCAAGGTCTGCCTTTTGGTCTTTTACCTTGGGCTTTAGCACTGTATATTGATTGTACTCTACTGTAACTCTACTGTCTAAAGTCCACGTTTCGCTGCCATAGAGGAGAGTAGGACAATAAACTGTATTGCGTGTGACTGCCATTTTGGTTTTTGTTAACAATTCTTGCTTACCTACAAATGCGTTTCCTAGATGGTTATATATTGCACCTGCCTTTTTGATTCTCTGGCTGATTGCTTCTTTTGTTTTCCCTCTGAGTTAATCATTACTCCTAGGCAATTGTAGCTTTGAACTTGTTCTAAATACGCCCTGCCCAATTTAAGATTTTGTGTTTTAGCTTCCCTAGTTACTAACATTGTTTTGGTTTTCTTTGCATTTACTCTCATTCCTCTTTTATTGAGTTCATTGTTCATAATGTTGATATTCAACTGAAGGTTACTTTCTGATTTCTGATTTTTCAAACAGAACTAAATCATCAGCAAATGAAAACATTGATACATTTACTGGTTTCAGCTTTCATACCTACATTCATTTTCTTCATTTTTAAGGATGCCTTTGTGACTGAATCCATAAATTAGATATAAACAAAAGAGGACTTAGGCTCCAACCCTGTCTTACTCCCATATCTACATCAAATTCTGCAGATATGTTTCCAGCTACTCTCACTGCACATGTTGGTTTATTGTAAAAACTTTTAAAGGCTTTTTTAAATTTTGCTCTACATTGTGTTCTTTAAGGAATGCCATAGTTTGTCCCTCCTCACAGTGTCAAATGCCTTTTCTAAGTCAACAAAACACAGGAGCAAGTCAATGTTTCTCTGAAAGAATTTTTCTATTATTTGTCTAATTGTAAATATGTGGTCTTGTACATTTCTTCCTTGTCTAAATCCACTCTGATGCTCTTCAATCTGATCCTCTACTCTTTTCCTTGGTCTCATTTCCAGTATCCTGGCATATACTTTTCCTAAAACGCTAAGTAGTAATATCCCTCTATAGTTTGAGCATTCCATAGTTGATCCTTTCTTATGTATTGATACTACCGTTCCCTTTTTCCAGTCGTCTGGCACCTGTTTGGACTTCCATGCTTGTTGGCATATTGCATATAGTAGTTTGTCTGCCTCTCTCCTTTGGTTTTTAATAATTTCTGGATAAACTTGATCTGCTCCTAGGGTTTTTCCTTATTTCACTTTCACTTTTCTTTATAGCTGTTTGGATTTCCTCCATTGATATATTTACATCTTCAGCTGTCTCCTCTGGATTACTTGTTACTCTTACTACTTGATCTTTACTCCTTGTTTCATACATTCTTAAGGGATTATGTTTCCTTATGTGAAGATTAAATTGATGTACTTTATTGCCTATGTATTTTCTTCCCACCTTCTTCGAGGTCTGCGTATTGGTCTTTTACCTTGGGTTTTATTATTGCATATTTATTCTGACTTAGCTATTCTACATTATATTATGATTCATTCACTGAGGGAAATTCACACGCGAAATTTACTTGACTAGTGATTGTACATTGCCATCCATTGTGCATGTCCTAAAGGTGACCAGACTCCGTGGATAGAAGCCTATTTAAACACAATCAGGGTGTCAGAGTCCAGGCTTAATGTTTCTTCATGCTAAACGTTTCAACATGATATATACAGGCATCAAGACAGGCAGGCAAAGGCAGAAGAGAGAGAGAGAGAGAGACAGAGACAGAGACAGAGACAGAGACAGAGACAGAGACAGAGACAGAGACAGAGAGAGAGAGAGTTTGAGAAATGGAGATAGGGGGGGAGACAGACAGAAAAACAGACAGACTGATAGATGGATGGAGAGAGAGGAAAAGAGAGAGAGAGAGAGAATGAGAGTCTAAGCCAAGTCAAATAGATCGCCAGGCCTCTATTTACTCTGCAAGAGAAAAGATAGTGCGGAAAGCAATGGCAAACTACTACATATTTTTTGTATGCCTGAAAAATCAGGACTCTCCTCCTTATTAACATGCTTAACACATAGAATGAGATTTACTTTATTTTATATCAATGGGAGAACTAATCATTTATATCTTTCTCTGATAACATCATGAATGAGTGCATAGGGAATGAAAGCAGCACTTCAGGCTACTATAATACATGCAATCTTGGAAAAAGCACTGAGAAAAATAATCAACAAAGACTTAATAGCCTACAGTTGATGGAAACACACTCAACCCGAGACAGAAATGTTGCCTGTATTATTATTATTAACCTGAAATATAAGAAACATAATTTTTTAAGGACTTACCTCTTCAAGCTCCAAACCGTAGAGACTAAAGTCTAAACATTTGACGATGTCAAAGAAGATCTCTTGTTCGTCTCTGTCTCCATCAACCTTACAGGAAACAAACAAAGTAGAACAAAGTCGGTGAAGCTGTCTAAATGCATAAATCCACGTTATGGGGGAAATGAGATTTGTCCTTTAAATGATTCAACACATGCTTTTCTCTTGTATTTATTTTATACGTATTGGAGGCCTTGAGTGATTGTATTTATACATATTGGAGGCCTTGAGTAATTATACATACTGGAGGCCTTAAGTAAATAGATATTGTATTTATACATGCTGGAGGCCTTGAGTAAATAGATATTGTATTTATACATATTGGAGGCCTTGAGTAAATAGATATTGTATTTATATATATCGGAGGCCTTGAGTAAATAGATATTGTATTTATACATGCTGGAGGCCTTAAGTAAATAGATATTGTATTTATACATATTGGAGGCCATGAGTAAATAGATATTGTATTTAAAAATATTGGAGGTCTTGAGTAAATAGATATTGTATTTTTACATATCGGAGGCCTTGAGTAAATAGAAATTGTATATTTATACATATTGGAGGCCATGAGTAAATAGAAATTGTATTTATACATATTGAAGGTCTTGAGTAAATAGAAATTGTATTTATACATACTGGAGGCCATGAGTAAATGGATATTGTATTTATACATATTGGGGGCATTCTTAAATAGAAATTGTATTGATATGTATTAAAGGCCTTGAGTAAATAGATTGTATTTATAGATATTGGAGGCCTTGAGTAAATAGATATTGTATTTATACGTATTGGAGACCTTGAGTAAATAGAAAATCTCATCTTACGAGCATGATCTAAACAAAGATTTCCATTTATTTGTCATGCCTTGAAGCTCTTACTTCATAATTCAAGGAGTGGACGTATTTGTTTAGATCTTTCAAAACGTTCAACTCTAGTCGTACAAGTCCATTTTGTGCAAAAAAAAATATTTGTTTTCCTTTTTCATTCTAAAGACAAAAGTAGTTATCAAATTGTAATCCGAAAAGCATAAAATAGTGTACCGTTTGAAGCCGTATTCGTTGATTTATTAGGGATTTTGCGTCTCCTGAATAAAAATGAGTCATACAGATTTACGTGTTTAGACAGTTTCACCAACGACAAAGTAGAAAACAATACTAGATATGTACCGGTACATCTTATGAAGAAAAAAACAACAGAAACACAATTGCCATCGCCTAGCCTCACCAGGTATGTTCCCTTGTCATTATGTGATGCTTATCATAGTGTGTCAGTATCTGTTTCACAAGTTTAGCGCGTCTTGAGACTAAAAGAAAATTCACACCTGACCAGCCTCGCTTTCCTTAACCCTTGGTTGTGTAAAAGTCTGAGGGAATGGCTGGCTTCGTCTGCTGTCTTACAGAGATGTGTGAATTGGCTGTCTCCTCTTTTTGAGAGCTGTCTGACTTGATTTATCTGCCCCTTTGCTATGGAGTCCAGACAGCATAATGCCATACCAGCCATAAAAATACGTGACACGTAACAGTATTCTTTGATCGTATGAAAGACTGTTTCCTGATACAAAATTTAGTTAGCGAATTGGGCATTATTATTCTCATCACAGGCCCCGTCAAGCTAAGTGAAACCCTGATGACACTATGCAGTAATTCTTATATTGTAAAAATTCTGTTACAGCCATATAGCGGTCTCATAGCTGAAGAGTTCCTCTATCCATCGTGATGTTAAGTTGCGGCGTCTGCATCTCTCTATCTCCCTCTCCTTCCCTTCCAACCCTCCCTCCCTTCCTTCCTCTTTCTCTTTATTGTGTTAACATTTTATGGCGATTGGCCGCATTGTTGAGAAGTAATTAACATTTTTATGGGTTCGGTTTTTTTAACACACTGTATTTGATGACATTAGGTATTCATATTGACTTATTCCAAACAACCCTTTTTAATAGTTCCTTTTTGCATGAATACTCTGATGTTCTGTGTTGTGTTCAAACCAATAAAAAAAACATTTTATGTAAAACATGAAAATTAAAATACAAATTCAATATTTACCACAATTAATTTTCCTTCATCTTCGATCAATTTAAGTAACGGAAGTGTATTCCTAGCAAAGAAAGCAAGCTTGTTTTCTATAGCGGGGATGTTGTCATCGATTCTTTCTGTTCCGCTGCTGCCTCGCAAGATAAGTCGATCCCTCAAGTAGTTTTCATCGCAATCCAGCAAAATAGTAAATGATTGACCTCCAATCTACAGATTAAAGACAAAGACAGAACAATGGAATACCATAATTTTTTTCCTGGGTGGGTTGTGGAGTGTAATGGACATGATGTGCTCAGTTGAAACATCTATTTGTTTTTTTTCTGACGCTTCTGGTCACCATGGAAACAGCCACCATCTTCGATGTTCTCCCACAATATTCAACAAGGTTTGTTTCGATATCAATAGAATTTCACATTTTTTTACGAAATTCTTTCAAATTTTACACTCACCTTTCTTGACACTATATCTAAATTCCACCTGATAGAATATTGGTCTTATTAGTAATTTTATTTTGGTTTCATTATTATTATTTTTTTTGGTCTCATTAGTAATTTTTTCACACATATGAGAAAAAAAAGAAATATTAGGCTATAAAAAAATTTATAATTTCATTTCACAAAACTATAATACACATAAAAAAAAGCTTCTGACTATTTTTTTTGCCCCATGCACTGATCATTCAGACCTAATTTCATGAAGAGGCGTTGAGAAATAAAAAAGGAGGTAGAAAATCATGAACAAAAAACAGCATTTTAAGAAAATTGCAATTTTCTCTTTTTTTTATATTTGAATCATTTGTTCTCAATAAACCTAAGAAAAGAGTAGCATAATATTTTGAGATGTCATAAAACCCTGAGAGTCTCTAAGCTACTTCTTCTTATTGATACTGTTTCAACTGCCCCAGCTCCTATTTACTCATGTTGGGATGGTAGGCCTACTTTTTGATAACAGGTGTGCGGAATATGTCACACATTTTCTGGGCGATCTAAGGCAAATATTCAAAACTTCCTCAAAAGAGTTTTTTGGGAGAGGGTACATTGTGATGATCAAAATGAGTACCAACGTGCAAGTCTTGAGATGAAATTTCTGGCTTTTATAGTACAACAGCTGTGTTGAAAGATACGCCTGTATCGTTTCTAAAAGAAATTGTATAAATTCAAAGAATGAATACTGAATTTCTTTTATGATATATGATAGTGCAGGGAATGGACTGCTCTATTCACTAATACGATAGACTAGATTTGTCCCATTTAGGACAAAAATGGCTCTCCCAGGTGACCCGCCACCCCCTTCCTTTAACAGCTTGTTTAAGCTCATAAGGATTTGACAGTTACATGAAGTCATCAATTGTAATATTATTTAGTCTCACTAATTCAAATCTATATTATTTAATATTACTCATGCAAATCTATATTATTTAGATTTACTATATTGTTTAATCCTTCTAGTTCAAATCTATACTATTTAGTCTTATCAATTCAAATCTATATCACTTAGTCTTACTGATTCAAATCTAGAGGTCATGTTACATTATTTCGGTAGTGATAAAGTAACAGTATCACTATATAAATTGTTATCTGCTGAGGAAACAAATAATTGATTTTAGTCTTGATCTTCTCATTCCACCATGCTGTTCCTTTCCTATCGCCTTTAATTTGTTTCCTACCACAGACCTCTTCAGTACGACTGAGGAGTGTTTCTTTATACATGTGCCACTTTTTCTTCTATTGTGCTATCCTTCAGATTCACTGATAAATCATTTTATCCTGGATTGGTATATCTGTTTTAGTATTGGTTTACATGTATTTAGTTCTTCTAGTTTGAGTTAAGTAGCTTTTTCATTTTGTTTGTTTTCTTCAGTTAGTAATCTCATTATAGCAATCACTAGGTAATGATCACTAAATATTTCAGCTCCTCTATTATTATAGATAATATTGATTATAAATCAGTTTTCAACTATTCTCATGTAAATGTTACTCGGGAGATAGATTCAAGATAAATATTACAGGAAGTTCTGTTAAACATAATTTTTATTTATTATAAGAACAGTCAAAACATGGAGCAGTTTTCAGTTCAAAACAAAAAAACTCAAAAAGTTTTAATTCTTATAAAAATGCTATTGATAAGGAGCTCTATAATTCAAAATATTTGTATGAATGTTCATTGTTCTAATTGATTACGGTATGCTCAATTATTTTTAAAACTCCATGATTGTATTAATATATATGGAGCCTTTAAAGGTCAAATGACCTATTTAGCCTCTGACACGATATGATATTTTGATTCTCAGGTTGATCATTAGAGCGACAACAGTTAATTTCAAATGCATAAAATTCTTTACAAAACAGCTTAAAAGTGTTCAAACTAGGTTATTGTTCGGATTTTCTTATGTTTCACATAAATGAATAAATAAACCATATGACAATTCACTCACGTTTCGGTTGAAATTTTCATATTGTAAAACGTCTCTGGGGTATCCTTCAACAACAAAGGCTTTTGCATCCGGATGTTCTTTCATGCAATTAATGAGAAGTTCTTCTGTAACATCCTGGTTAAAGAGCAAGGTCAATTGATTAGCTTATGACACAAACATTTGTAAAAGTAAGCCAACAAAAAAAATATGAGCATGTCCTTAAATCGTTTTTTTGATTTATGAGCTCTCAGTTCACCAAACATTTTATTACAGATTTTGAACAACTAATATATATCCTTATTGATCTTGTCAACTCCTAGAATATCCTAGAATACATTAAACAACTATTTGATATTCTAGAATACATGGAACAACTACTTGATATCCTAGAATACATTGAACAACTACATGATATCCTAGAATACATTGAACAACTACTTGATATCCTAGACTGAATTAAACAATTACTTGATATCCTAGAATACATTGAACAACTACTTGATATCCTAGAATACATTGAACAACTATTTGATATCCTAGAATACATTGAACAACTATTTGATATCCTAGAATAAATTAAACAACTACTTGATATCCTAGAATGAATTAAACAACTACTTGATATCCTAGAATGAATTAAACAATTACTTGATATCCTAGAATTAATTAAACAACTATTTGTTATCCTAGAATAAATTGAACAACTATTTGATATCCTAGAATAAATTGACCTACTACTTGATATCCTAGAATACATTGAACAACTATTTGACATCCTAGAATAAATTAAACAACTACTTGATATCCTAGAATGAATTAAACAACTACTTGATATCCTAGAATGAATTAAACAACTACTTGATATCCTAAATACATTGAACTACTATTTGATATCCTAGAATACATTGAACTATGATATCAAATGAATTAAACAACTACTTGATATCCTAGATAAATTGAACAACTACTTGATATCCTAGATAAATTGAACAACTACTTGATATCCTAGAATACATTGAACTACTACTTGAAATCCTAGAATACATTGAATTACTACTTGATATCCTAGAATACATTGAACTACTACTTGATATCCTAGAATGAATTGAACAACTACTTGATATCCTAGAAAGAATTAAACAACTACGGTACTTGATATCCTAGATAAATTGAACAACTATTTGATATCCTAGATAAATTGAACAACTATTTGATATCCTAGATAAATTGAACAACTATTTGATATCCTAGAATAAATTAAACAACTGCTTGATATCCTAGAACGAATTTAACTACTATTTCATATCCTAGAATATATTAATAGGATTTTTGTCAGCCGTTGAAGTTCCATAAATTTAAAAAACATGAATATTACCACAGGCGCCATATCTCCTTGCTTCAGTAATTTTGTTATCATGGCCCACTTTTCACAGCAGAGCCTTTTTCGGATATTTTTTTATGTAGAATATCTCCCATAGATAAGTGTATGATGTCTGGATATCGTTCTGTCATGTTTTGGCACTGAGTTCCCTTACCACTTCCAGGACCTCCTGCATATACAAAGAAATATTTGTAAAAATGTGAAATTAAGCCTTTTTTGAAGATTCACATTTGCAAAATCTAATATCTGTTTAATGTGGATAAAAATATTTATCTATACAGGGTAGATACTGAGAGTAAGAAATTTTAGACTATATCACCTTAAACGTGTAATTATGCATTTTTGTTTCTATTCATGACATGAGAGAGTCTTAATATTTTCAGCCCTCAGAGAAATTTAAAAAAAGAAAAAAAGAAATAAAAACAAACGAAAACCATTACCATTCCAAAATATGAATTTTGACTGCCATAACAACTCACTAGTGCTTGAGGTAGACGAAGCATTAATTAAACAAGGTGATTTGTGAATCTTTCTAAATGAAGATACAAACCTGCGACAAAAATAACAGGTGCCTGGGGAAGTTCTGATTTGCGTCCCTCATCCTTGACCTTGAGTTCTGGTGGGGGAATGAAGCTAAGGACTGGCATGGTGATAACAACATCGGGTTCGAGAGGAACTGACGGTGATATTGCGGGGCCAGACATTTGGGGTGTCTTGCGAACTTCTTGACCTCCGCCCTGATGACGGCTTTGCATGGGCTGGTGGAGCTAAGCAAATGAAAAGACCAAAGATTCGCATTGTTAAAATGTCAAGCCATCACCATCACAATTTAGTGACCTTGGTAACTGCGTGGTTAGGCTGTTGGGCTGGGGATCATGAGGTCCTGGGGTCGAATACTGGCAAAGCTAGGTCTGACTTTGTGTTCCTTGGAAAGAAACGAAACACATTTTCCCCACAATCCAGGTGCAAGTGGGTACAAGTATTAGCTTGGGAGTAAAACCTGCACCAAATCAGCATCCTATCCAGGATGATATTATTATCATTTATTCTGTTTCACGCTATTGACATCAGGATAAACTCCTTGAAGGAACTTTGACTTTGACACAGTTTGACCAACCGGTGGCTCAGTGGGTAAAGTGTTTGGCTACCATTCAGGACTGACTCTCAATCTGGACATGGGTTTTTTTTTTCCTGGCCCTCTTGCCAACCGAGGAATTAAATGATCTGCTAGGTCTATTCAGGCGCGGTTAAAGTAAAGGCAATGGGAAAAGCTCTTGGAAAACTACCATGTCATAATGCTGCGAGTCCAGACAAATCAGGTTGCCCTATGCCTTAACACTGAGCATGGGACTTACTGTACTTTTCTTGTAAGACTTGAGACCATGATTAATAATTAAGCTTTGATGAAGCCTTTAATGAACTACAACATGACTTTGCTGTAGTGACATCATAATTGAATTGAAGGGGAAAAGGAATTAAAGCAGAATTAGACTCTTAAAGAAAAAAGTAGGAATAAAATAATAATAACATCAATTCAATATCTAATTTCATAACATTATATATAATAACAACTTTACTTTACTATCACATTACAAATGTGAACATTTGAATATATTTGTTTCTCATGAATATTCATTATATTTGTTTCACATGAATATTCAGTTATATTTGTTTCTCATGAATATTCAGTTATTTGATTCTTATGAATATTCAATATATTTCCAAGTTTGATTTTCTGTTCTTTGCACATTCAGGCAGAACGATCATTTATCTACAAGTTTGTGGCTGAAAAATTCCATATGACATAATATAATTATTGTTTTACAAAACATTTTGTAGGCGAGGGTAGGTACAGACAGTCAAAATTTGTGTGTTAATTACCCTAACACTGACTGAGAAGATGGCAGTAAAAACCCGCGCATTGACGGCTAAATGCCAAATGTGGCAACACCAAGGTCACCTGGCTTCTGCCGACACACCGCTTGTCGATTTGGCTCATCGCTGTGTGGTGTAAGAGGATTTGCGCGTCAGAGTGTGTATGTAAACACGCGCACAAGCATAGGAATAGACTCAATAGAGGGAAAAGAAAAAAATGGTCATTTTGACGTCTGTTTTCACAATAGTGCACATCTAAATTTAGATTTATAATTCTCTTTACATCCTCATGAAATCAATCCTAAATATACGTCTACAAAGAAATTTATCATAGCCCTCATGAAATCAACCCTAAATATACACCTACAAAGTAATTTACCATAGCCCTCATGAAATCAATCCTAAATATAGGCCTACAAAGTAATTTACTATAACCCTGATAAAATCAATCTTAAGTATAGGCCTACAAAGTAATTTACCATAGCCCTCATGAAATCAATCCTAAATATACACCTACAAAATAATTTACCATAGCCCTCATGAAATCAATCCTAAATATACGCCTACAAAGTAATTTACCATAGCTTTCATGAAATCAATCCTAAATATATGCCTACAATGTTATTTACCATGGCCCTCATCAAATCAATCCTAAATATACTCCTACAAAGTAATTTACCATAACCCTGATGAAATCAATCCTAAATATACTCCTACAAAGAAATTTACCATAACCCTGATGAAACCAATCCTACATATACCCTACAAAGTAATTTACCATAGCCCTCATAAAATTAATCCTAAATGTGTAGGCCTACAAAGAGCAATTAACAATGCTATTTATTTTGCCACTTTGTAACATGTCTTAAAAAGTGGACAAAATGATTTGTAAACATTTCTTGTTCCTTTCTAGGATAGCAACTTACAAGGAATTCTGCCATTTTCCAAATTTTGCAATAAAGTTTCAAAAATAATGGACAATTCGTCATGAACAGTTTCTTCTTCCTGTTCACCATCAATCTGAAAGAAACAATGACACCAAAATAAATATGGGGACTCTAACATTAACAATATTTTCTTAAGACAAGAAATACCAGTGAAAAGATAATGTTTGTGTCTGTAAATTTGAAATATGTTTCAATTTTATTTGATTCTTTTTGTAAACTCAAACAAACTGCACACATGTTGTTTTTACTCCTATTCTATTTACCCGTTTTAAGGGATATGACAAATCTTTTAGATGGAAAATGAATCATGTCCATTTCTGTGTTGCTACATATTAGAAAGAAATCATTGTTGATCTTTGTGTCTTTTAAAATTCTATGATACATTCTAGTTGGTACACTTTTAAAATTCAATATCGTGTAGATACATTCTAATTGGTACACTTTTAAAATTCAATATAGTGTAGATACATTCTAGTTGGTACACTTTTAAAATTCAATATAGTGTAGATACATTCTAGTTGGTACACTTCTAAAATTCATTATAGTGTAGATACATTCTAGTTGGTACACTTTTAAAATTTATAGTGTAGATACATTCTAATAAAATTCATTATAGTAGATACATTCTAGTTGGTACACTTTTAAAATTATGGTGTATTTCCACTTCTTCCTTGGATTACTGCAGTGTTTTCATAGAAAAAATAAAAAACACCATATTGACCTACAAGATCACGAAAACCTCATCTTCATGAACCACGACAATGCACTAACTCTCAGGGGCATTTTGTACAAGAGACACAACGTCAATACACTTCAACCATAGCCAGAATTGAATCCTGATTTCAACCCCATAGAGCATTTGTGGATATCATCAAGGTGAAAGTGAAGGCGTTACCTGATAAACCAAGAACTCTACTACCAGAGCTCAAATGCTTGGGATGTTTTTTCACAGGTAAAAGTTCAAAGATTTGTACGTTCTATGGTCAATGCACGGCAGTAATCCATGCAAGTGCAAGCAAGAGGCGGAAATACACGATATTGAATCTCAGACTTTTGAAATTTTGAAAATGTACCTTCTAGAATAAATCATGGAATTTCACGACACCAAGGTCAACAATGTGTGATTCTTTTTGTTCATCATCATAACAATGGACATGATTCAGTTTCCACCTAAAAGATTTGTCATATCCCTTAAAATGGGTAAATAAGAGTAAAAGTATGAGGTGTGCAGTTTTTTTTGCAAATGAGTATATCAGTAACTGACAACCATGAATGCTTAAACAAACACAATTGGCTTCATCATCTCCTGGGATATTTCAAAACGAAGTAATGATACTATCATTGATAGAACAAAACAAAGCATGATACTCTCTGTGTCTCTGTCTATCTGTGTCTTTGTCTCTCTCTTCTCTCCCTCTCTTTCTCTCTGTCTCTCTATGTGTCTATGTCTCTCTCTCTCTCTCTCTCTCTCTCTCTCTCTCTCTCTCTCTCTCTTTCTCTCTCTCTCTCTCTCTCTCTGTCTCTCTCTCTCTCTGTCTCTCTCTCTCTCTCTCTCTCTCTCTCTCTCTCTCTCTCTCTCTCTCTCTCTCTCTCTCTCTCTCTCTCTCTCTCTCTCTCTCTCTCTCTCTCCCTCCCTCCCTCCCTCCCTCCCTCCCTACCTCCCTGTGTCCGTCCGTTTCTTTTTTCGTTCTATCTACATCAACTACATGTTTGTCAATCTGTCTCTCCCTGTCTATCTCTCTATGTATGTTTGTACAATATGTTGTGTGTAGGCCTATGTGGATATGAGTGTGCATATGTGTATATTATATATGCAATCCTCGGTCGTTGACCCCACAGCCAGAGAACACGATTAGTAGGCCTACAATGTAAATCTACCTGTGTTAATGAGTATTATACGTCACAAGATTCAATTAGCCCAAGTTAATAAAATCCGCCTGTCGTCTGTCTCTCCTTTCTCCTTGTTAAATGTACCCAGTTGCGACTGTACCAGTCAAAGTGAAAGGGGGGGGGGGGGGGTGGATGGATGGACCTATGAAATATAATATTATGTCGCATAGGTCTACATCGTCTTGTCAGCATTGAAACATGACTTCACTGTAATACGATTCAGAGAGAGAGCGATGGAGAGAGAGAGAGAGTTTGCAGGTAGTAAGGTGGTGTGGTGAGGGGTGGGGAGTAGAAAGAAGGTGGATGTGTCAAAGTAAAGGATCTTACTCTTGTGACGCTTACCCAATCGTTGTGTACCGGCCATCGGCAATTAATATTATCAGTAGTACTAGATCTATCTCCAAGTGAAGCACTCGACAAAAAACAGGATTTGGGTTTAAAATTGAAGCCAGAGATCTAAACGTACATGCGGTCTTACTCTGACTAATAGTAGTAATAGTAATACTACTTTATTTTCTCTCTTTCACTTGGAATTCTACCACTATGACTGCCCTCAATCACTTGAGCAAGAAAAATATACAAAAAAAAACAACACACACATGTGAGCACACATCAGCAATCAGTAATTAATAATAATACCCAAGACCATTACGATGAAAATCCTGTCAGAGGATTAATTTAAAAAAGCTGATTTTTTCATAAGTCGATATTTTTTAATAGGTCCCTTGAACATCGACTTATGGGGTATCCACTGTATGTGTAACATATTTATGCACACAAAACATGACATATCTGAAAAAACTGTTGAATAATTTTTTTCTTTTAACAGCACTATTTTATATCACCACATATTCTATGAATGTTTCACATTAACAATTTTTTGTGCATATAAACTTTTAACAAAAGGAAAAAAAAAAACTCACAATATACAATTTCCCTGAGTCGTCATAATGTTTTAAAATAGGAAGAGTTTTGTCTTTGTAAATAGCCAACTTCTTGGCCAAGGCACTTGGAGAATCGTCCAGTCTCTCAGACGACTGACCTCTGGTTAACACGTTGTTGGTCAATGTGTCCTCTTCACAGTCAAGCAAGAACACAGCGTCAATACGACCAACCTGCAACAGGAAGGAGGGATCAAAATCTCTTATTATTAAAACTTTTAGTTGGGACTTCTTGCTACAATAATAAACAATACTTCCCTTAGTTTTTTTTTACAACATTTCCTTATAAACGATATTAAGGAGGGGAGGGGTGGGGGGGTCATATGGTTGCCATGAGAACACCGTCCTCTTGGGTTTTCATTGTGAAAATACCAAACTTCAATTCAAATAGGCTTTTTTAGTTTTGAACAAACTTGGCTGTAACTTCACATACACGTTATTCGGATTCAATATCTAGCCGCACCCAGCAGCTATTTTGGATAAATTAACAGTTTTGATTTTATGAATTTTTTGATAATGCACATAGCAACCTTTCCAAATTTTGGCAAATCTAATCATACAAAAAATCTTGATGCAAAAATTTGAAGGGATATTGAAAATCGCTACTGGGTGAAATTTTGTTTTAGTTAGTCCCAGATGCTATATACCTACCAAATTTGGGGGCAATTGGACAATAAATAAAAAAGGGGATCGTAAATTACTGTAAATTAGTAACATTTTGAGAAAATTGCATTTTAAACAATTTTGTCCGTTATTTGAATATTTTGTAAACTTTTTGAGAATTTTTTTTTTTGTAATAAAAACGTCGTTTTTTGTACATTCATGATATAGATCTAGTATTTTCAAAAATTCATTAAAAAAACTATCCAAAATATCAAAAAACTCGATGTCACTCTTTTAGATATTGAATGGAAAAGACAATCTGCACAAGTTTTGAGTGATTTTATATATAACTAAGGGAGGAGATAGATTTTGAAAATTGAGTCAAAATCCAAGATGGTGGCCATTTCTATGGCAACCAAGGACGCTACAAACTTTTCAATGATATAGGATGACAATTTTGACAGTTACTCATATACATACTGAAAGCAAAAACCTAAACTCAAAAGCAAAAAAAATCACTTCAGGTGTCAATGTGAAGGGAATAAACTGCTCTATCCAGTAGTTCAATAAACGAGATATGTTCGATTTGTGGTAAAAATGTCTTCCTCAGGACCCTCCCCCCCCCCATCCCTCAATAGATAAAATCAGATATACTGCCAATTCTAGGGGTTAAACAAAAGAAGATGGAGCAGAATTCTTGTTTTTTTCTTTATTTATCTATTATCATTTTTTGTTGCTTTTATCTGAGTTGTTTTGTATAGATCTATGTTTTGTTTGGCATTCCATGTTCATTATGAAAACAATTCAATCCTTTCTCTATGTGCTTCTTTGTATACGTTGTATACATAGTCGCTTTGTAAATTTTAAAAAAGCCTACGATAGAGTTTGGCACAAAGGCCTCTGGCACACTCTCAGAGGCTTCAACATACATGAAAGGCTTATCGAAGACATCAAAGTCCTATTTCAGTAGCTCAGTTCTCTTGAACAACCAAGTAGGGGAAAATCCTTTCCCTATGTGCTTTTTTTGTGTATGTTGTATACATAGTCAATGATCATTTGAAGTCCAAAAAATTATTTAGTGACAATTATTACCAAAACTCATTTGTTTACAAGATCTGGTAGAAGAAGACTTAATAAACAAAGAAATGTTATTACGACTCATTTATTGGGTTTTTTTAGATCTTTTTATTAACCTGTGTGGAGCTACCCACTTTATTACACACTATACGTTCGCGATTCCCTTTACCTAGACTATTCTTATGTCAGCGCGTGGGAATGCCTGAGCCTCGTGGCTAGTTCATGTTTAATGTGCTGTGTTATGGATTAAAAATTCACGTTATAACTTATGATATTTAAATGTGAAACCTGCATATTCTGAAAAGGTTTTATTAATAAGCCAAGTAATTTTGTTGAGTTTGGAAAAGCTGCCCCAAAGCTATGATGAATGAATAAAGAGCAAAATAGGATTGGCAGCAGTTGTCAATTTGTGTAAGGGTAGCCACTACAATGCTTCAACTACAATCGCGTCTAAATTACAAGACATTGTCTCTGTCTATCATCAATAACACACCCTATTCATGTCAAAGGGTGGTCAAGGGGGATCAAGACAATAAATAATTCTGTTCTTACTCTGTAACAGAAGAGTCTACTCTTTAAACCTTGAAACCTGACACCTCCTATCCACTTGAACTTTACCAAGATTCACTAATCTGCAAAGTAAGCATCAAACTTCTCTAATATGATTGGTTGACCAATCAGAAAGCTAGTTTTAAGCTTTATTTGAGTCAATGAGTTGAAACACAATGAAAATAGACACATTTTGAGGGCATCATCCATCCATATGGAAATATGCCGGTCACGCCACGTCAGTTGCAGGAGGGAGACAACAAAAGTCGGTCTTGGCGCTACACAGTTTCTTCGTGCAGGTCAGAAATAGCCAAAGGTATTAAAAAGCTTTGCTCAATAAAAGACAATAAAAAAGAAGTTATATCTCTAATAGAAAAACTTCTCGATAACAAATATTGATGTTCTATAACCCCTCACCAATTTTTCGAAAGCTTGGGACTGTTCCATGTCTCGTGGAAATCCTTCAATGATGTAGCCGTTTGCTTCCATGTTGTTTTTCATACACCCAAAGATCAAATCAAGTGTGACTTCCTGTAAAATAAAAGACAATGTTTGTTTTTTATTTTTTGATCTTTTAAGAAGATATGTGGGTTCTGAAATTATTTCTTTTACTTTTGATTTTTTGGGGTTAAATTATGCATATATATGTAATTAGTGTATTGAAACATGAACTTATATTGTGTTGTCTACTTGGTTGTCATGGAAACGGTCGCCATCTTGAATTGTTATGTTTTTGTTTACACGTTATTTTACATAGCTATTTAGACAAACTTAATGACCAAATTGTTCCAAACTTCACATACAAGTTGTTCAAGGTAATGATATCAACTTCTTTTTTTTAATTTGGACTTTCAGTTTTATTTACGTTTTTATGATTTTTTTAGTTTACTATATAAAACATACACAAAATAATTATGAAACAAAATAGTTTTGAAAAAAATATACCTTTCCCGGAAAATGTTTTTTTGAAAGTTTGTTTGTACAGTAAATGGTTATCGCATTTGAAATTTCATGACAAAATATGTACAAATAAAGCCAAACAGCGAAACAATAGTAAGAAAAACCCAACATTTCGCGAAAAACGCAATTGAAATTTTTAAAAACTAAAGTAAAAGCATACAAAAACACACATTTCATAGAACTTTCGGCTCACAACAGGCTTTTACTCAGGATATTAAACAGCATGCAACAAATGATAATAAAAACGATGCACAGAATAGATTGAATATATTCTATAATCAAATATTATAATCATTGAAGACAGAATGAAACATTCACGATCAACCAATCGGGTCACTCATGGGGAAAGAACACATTTTATCGGCAAGAGCGGTGTTGATTGGTTGAATGGGTCCAAGGTAAAAACACATTTTATCGTGCAAGAGCGGTGTTGGTTGGTTGAATGGGCCCGTGGTAAAAACACATTTTATCACGCAAGAGCACATTGGTTCTTTTCTTGAAAAACAGTTTTCATAGTTCTATTCAAACCTTTTCTAATGCAGTTCTCACATAGTTCTATTCATGCAATTTCTTATGAGTTCTCACATAGTTCTATTGAAGCCTTTTCTAATGCAGTTCTATTTCTATTCAAAAGCAGTTCTCACATAGTTCTATTGAAGTTTTCTATTCAAACCATAGTTTTCATAATTTCTTATGCAGTTCTCACATAGTTCTATTCATGAATGCAGTTCTCACATAGTTCTATTGAAGCTTTTCTAATGCAGTTCTCACATAGTTCTATTGAAACCTTTTCTAATGCAGTTTTCACATAGTTCTATTGAAACCTTTTCTAATGCAGTTCTCACATAGTTCTATTGAAGCCTTTTCTAATGCAGTTCTCACATAGTTCTATTGAAGCCTTTTCTAATGCAGTTCTCACATAGTTCTATTGAAGCCTTTTCTAATGCAATTCTCACATAGTTCTATTTTTTCTAATGCAGTTCTCACATAGTTCTATTCAAATCTGTTCTAATGCAGTTCTCAAGTTCTATTCAAACCTGTTCTAATGCAGTTCTCACATAGTTCAATTGAAATCTTTCTAATCAGTTCTCACATAGTTCTATTGAAACCTTTTCTAATGCAGTTCTCACATAGTTCTATTCAAACTTTTTCTAATCAGTTCTCACATAGTTCTATTCAAACCTTTTCTAATGCAGTTCTCATAGTTTTATTGAAACCTTTTCTAATCAGTTCTCACATTTCTATTGAAACCTTTTCTAATCAGTTCTCACATAGTTTTTCAAACCTTTTCTAATCAGTTCTCACATAGTTCTATTCAAACCTTTTCTAATCAGTTCTCACATAGTTTTATTCAAACCTTTTCTAATGCAGTTCTCACATAGTTTTATTTTTTCTAATCAGTTCTCACATAGTTCTATTGAAATCTTTTCTAATCAGTTCTCACATAGTTCTATTCAAACTTTTTCTAATCAGTTCTCACATAGTTTTCTTCAAGCCTTTTCTAATGCAGTTTTCATAGTTCTATTCAAGCCTTTTCTAATGCAGTTCTCGCATAGTTCTATTCAAGTCTTTTCTTATGCAGTTCTCAATGCATTCAACTCAAGTTTTCTATTACAGATCTCATAGTTCTATTCAACTAATTCAAGCCTTTTCTAATGCAGTTCTGACATAGTTATATTCATGTTTTTTCTAATGCAGTTTTCAAATAGTTCCATTCAAGCCTTTTCTAATACAGTTGTCTATTTCTACTCATGCCTTTAATGTTCTGACATAGTTCTATTCATGCCTTTTCTAATGCAGTTCTGACATAGTTCTGTTCATGCCCTTACTAATGCAGTTCTGACATAGTTCCATTCATGCCTTTTCTAATGCAGTTCTGACATAGTTCTATTTAAGCCTTTTCTAATACAGTTGTCACATATTTCTAATGCAGTTCTGACATAGTTCTATTCATGCCTTTTCTAATGCAGTTCTCACATAGTTCTATTCAAGCCTTTAGCTAATGCAGTTCTGACATAGTTCTATTCAAGCCTTTTCTAATGCAGTTCTGGCATAGTTCTATTCAAGCCTTTTCTAATGCAGTTCTCACATAGTTCTATTTATGCCTTTTTAATGCAGTTTTGACATAGTTCTATTCAAGCGGTCTTTCAAATATATTAGAGTAGTCTTGAGAGCTTTATTATAGAGCAAATGTTGGAGCTGAAGCTTATCGCAGATTCTGTAGCATAAAGCAGAACAGGCAATAATAATCACTGCCTGGAGAAGGTGCTAGTCTGACGCAGGTTTTTAATATCAGAACTAGTAGATCAGGCTGTCAGATGTGCATTTATTGTTACAACAACACATTTTACCCTAGCACAGTAAGGCTGTAGAAGGAACTGCCGACATAAATTAAACTCAGCAATAACTTTGAAGATTTGAATTAAAAACATCACTTTGGTGTTAATTCAATGAGGGTTGGCAGTAATACGTAAGTATTGAGTTAGTCAGTTATCATTAAAAACATCAAACTATCTTTGGAGTTAATTCAATGAAGGCTGGCAGTAATACTTAATTATTGAGTTAGTCAGTTATCATTAAAAAGAAGAAGAAGAAATGCTAACCAGAAAAAAACTACTTTCGATAGGAAGAATAAGAAATTTCAATGTAAACTTCTTACCTCAGGAGCCATGTCTCCATTGCCAACTAGTTCTCTCACAAGACGCCATTTATCATCAGCCCCTTTGTTGGACATTTCCTTCCTGAGCAGATCTCCTAGATGAATGTTCACCCATCCCGGGTGTTTCTCCGCTAGTTTATCTGCTTGACCAGCTTTGCCACAGCCAGGGCCTCCTTCATAAACGCACAAAGATGAAAAATCATTTCATCGTGAGGAAATCAATTCTATAAGTATGAGTATGAGTGCCTTAAAACTTACATGGCGACTTGATTTGTATACTTAAATGGAGAATTGATTTGCATACTTCAGAGGAATTGAAGTACAATCAGTACTATTATGAATTTGTAATCATGATGACAAAACCCTGGTGAGCCTAGGTATCTTTTTTCACGATGTTGTACTCTGTGGAAAGGTACTTCACTCCACTTTTCTCACTTGACTCAAGTGTGAATGAGTACCCAGCTATGGGTAAAGAAACATCTTGTCAGAGCGTTAGTACAAAACGTCTAACAAAATGCTATATTGTATGGTCCCAAGGGAGTTGAGAAGGACTTTGAATGAAATGGCCTGCTGGGGGATAAATGATGAACAGTCGGTGATCTTTCACTTGGTGCAGGGATACGGACTATAATTCCATCTTCATCTTTTACTTCTTCTATGCTGCATTGAAGTATTTGCCGAAGTTTAATTTGTGAGGCCTTGTTTATAGTTCTTCTTTTACTTTCTGTTTCAAATTATTTCATATATTTTATTTAAAATCAATAGTGGGTCACAAGCTGTCACCAAACTACATCTCACAGGTCATATTCGACGCATGAGGTCAGTTTGTATGGCCAGCTCCCATATCACCACGTGGGAAATCTGACCAATTTCATTTAATGTGATGACTTTTTGTTAAATATATTATTACGCATAAATTAGTTTGATGACTTTTTGTAAATACGCTTATTACAGCATTACTTAAGTCTAAGTTGTGGCTTTTTGGTAAATACACTTATTACAGCATCATCTAATTGAATAGCTTTTTAGTAAATACTCTTATTACAGCATCACTTAATTTGATGACATTTGGTAAACATACTTCTTACAGCATAACTTAAGTTGATGACTTTTGGTAAATACTCCTATTATAGATGACTTTTGATGACTGTTTTGTAAATACACTTATTACGGCATCATCTAATTGAATAGCTTTTTTGAGTAAATACACTTATTACAGCATGACTTAATTTGATGACTTTTTTGGTAAATATAATTATTAAAGCATCATCTATTTGAATAACTTTTTAGTAAATACACTTATTACAGCATTATTTAATTTGATGACTTTTTGGTAAATACACTTATTACAGCATTACTTAATTTGGTGACTTTTTGGTAAATACACTTTTACAGCATTACTAATTGAATAGCTTGATGCATCACTTAATTTGATGACTTTTTGGTAAATACACTTATTACAGCATTACTTAATTGATGACTTTTTGGTAAATACACTTATTACAGCACTTAATTTGCTTTTTGGTAAATACACTTATTACAGCATTACTTAATTTGATGACTTTTTGGGTAAATACACTTTTTGGAATAACAGCATTACTTAATTTGATGACGTTTTGGTAAATACACTTATTACAGCATTACTTAATTTGGTGACTTTTTTGTAAATACACTTATAACAGTATCACTTAAGTTGATGACCTTTTGGTAAATACATTTATTACAGCATTACTTAAGTTGATGACTTTTTGGTAAATACACTTGTAACTTTTTTAGTATTAAAATATCCAATAAAAATAAAGCGGTAGTGTTAAAGGAACTTACATAAACTAATTGTAAGCATTTGCAAGAAGTAAAATAAATAAAATAAAATGGTGAATCAAATGTATAAAATATATTGTAACAATGGACAGCTAAGAATATGCCTGATAAATATATTGTAACAATGGACAGTTAAGAATATGCCTGATAAATATATGTAACAATGGACAGTTAAGAATATGCCTGATAAATATATTGTAACAATGGACAGTTAAGAATATGCCTGATAAATATATTGTAACAATGGACAGTTAAGAATATGCCTGATAAATATATTGTAACAATGGACGGTTAAGAATATGCCTAATTGAAAAGGCATTTCAAACCACCAAGGGTTATTTTACATGCGCAAAGGCACACATGGGACCTCCTAGTTTATCGTCAATCTCCAATAGGACTAGGAACTCATTTTATCATGCCTACCATGGGATAAGTGAGAAGAAGAAGCCTGCAAAAAAGTAATTTAAACTAAGTTGTGGGATTGAAGATGCCTACCCATGATAAATACGACTGGTACATTGGGCAAACCGCTGGATCCAATTGGGGGCAGTGGTGAAGGCTTTGTCGCTGGAGTGATTGACCTTGGCTCTTCTGTTTAGAAGGAAAAACAAGAACAACAGATTTGAAATGTGCAATAATTTCCAGGAATTACTGTCCATTGTGCATTCATTTCCTATCTTAATTTAGAAAATCTAAAGAAAATTATTTGGATACAATTTGTTTCTGATATAAAATAAAATGGAAAGAAAAAATATATTTGTCACTTTCCAAACAAAGCAAGATTCATTTAAACACATAAATAAACTTGCAGATTCCTCATAAATAAACAGAATTCAGTCAACACTCATCAATAAAATGTATTCTCAATGACTAAACGACAGACATCATGAAATAACTCTGGTACATGCTTATCACAAATAAACGACATCTCTTGAATGTAGATGGGTGAAGAAGTGAATTCCTACCATTTATCAACACAATATGTTGTTTTTTTTAAACAGAAAATAAACCAAAATATGTAGGCCTATCCCTTCTTTTTGGATAACATATTGTCAGCTGTGTAACATAAATGTCTAGAGGTCAGATCGTATTGAATTACAAGTGCTCAGTTTTAAATCAGTGTCTGTATTTTTTTACCCTAACAGAGTGATAACATCTGCATTTTTAAAACCCTAACAGAGGAATAATGTTTGTATTTTCCAAGCACACATCAACAATAGTAGACTTGTATTTTCCAAGCACTATTTTTAAAAACCCTAACAGAGTGATAAAGTTTGTATTTTTAAAACCCTAACACAGGGATAATGTTTGTATTTTTAAAATCTTAACAGAGTGATAATGTTTTTATTTTTAAAATCTTAACAGAGTGATAATGTTTTTATTTTTAAAATCCTAACAGAGGAAATGTTTTTAAAATCTTAACAGAGTGATAGTTTTTATTTTTAAAATCTTAACAGAGTGATAATGTTTTTATTTTTAAAATCTTAACAGAGTGATAAAGTTTGTATTTTTAAAACCCTAACACATTGATAATGTTTTGTTTTTAAAACTAACACAGGGATAATGTTTTTATTTAAAACCCTAACACAGGGATAATGTTTGTATTTTTAAAACCCTAACACAGGGATAATGTTTTTATTTTTAAAATTAACAGAGTAATGTTTGTATTTTTAAAACCCTCAGTTTTTTTGTTTTTAAAACCCTAACAGAGTGATAAAACCCTAACACAGGGCTCTGTATTTTTTGCTAAAACCCTAACAGAGGAATAATGTTTGTATTTTCCAAAACCCATCAACAATAATGTTTGTATTTTTAAAACCCTAACATGGATAATGTTTGTATTTTTAAAACCCTAATGTGTATAAACTAACCTAAAGTTTGTAAAAACACAGGGGTAATGTTTGTATTTTTAAAATGCCCTAATGTTTGATTTTTAAAACCCTAACACAGGGATAATGTTTGTATTTTTAAAACCCTAACACAGGGATAATGTTTGTATTTTTAAAACCCTAACACAGGGGGGATAATGTTTGTATTTTTAAAACCCTAACATAGGGATAATGTTTGTATTTTTAAAACCCTAACACAGGGATAATGTTTGTATTTCTAAAACCCTAACACAGGGATAATGTTTGTATTTTAACACAGGGATAATGTTTGTATTTCTAAAACTCTAACATAGGGATAATGTTTGTATTTTTAAAACCTAACATAGGGATAATGTTTGTATTTTAAAACTCTAACACAGGGGTAATGTTTGTATTTCCTCTAACACAGGGATAATGTTTGTATTTCTAAAACTCTAACATAGGTAATGTTTGTATTTTAAAACCTAACACAGGGATAATGTTTGTATTTCTAAAACTCTAAAACAACACAGGGATAATGTTTGTATTTTTAAAACCCTAACACAGGGATAATGTTTGTATTTCTAAAACTCTAACATAGGGATAATGTTTGTATTTCTAAAACTCTAACACAGGGATAATGTTTGTATTTTTAAAACTCTAACATAGGGGTTTGTAAAAACTCTAACACAGGGATAATGTTTGTATTTTTAAAACTCTAAATAGGGATAATGTTTGTATTTCTAAAACTGTAACACAGGGATAATGTTTGTATTTCTAAAACTCTAACACAGGGATAATGTTTGTATTTTGAAATGTTTGTATTTTTAAAAACCTAACACAGGGATAATGTTTGTATTTTTAATACCCTTAATGGATAATGTTTGTATTTTAAAAACCCTAACAGAAATGTTTGTATTTTAAAACCCTAACATAGGGATAATGTTTGTATTTCTAAAACTCTAACACAGGGATAATGTTTGTATTTTTAAAAACCCTAACACAACACAGGGACAATGTTTGTATTTTTAAATTTCTAACACAGTGAAATGTTTGTTTTCTAAAACTCTAACACAGGGATAATTTTGTATTTTTAAATTTCTAACACAGGGATAATGTTTGTATTTTTAAAACCCTCACAGGGATAATGTTTGTATTTTAAAACGCAACTTCAGGAAATTTGTTTTGATGGTTTCTTTTTTTTTCTCAAAACGCTTCAATTTGTTTCGGCGTTGTGTTATACAACTGATGGTATGCTTAGATTCATCAATGAAATTTGTATTTTTAAAGGCATGCAATGAGTTACTGTAGAAAGAAATCTTTATCTTTCAATATTAGATCAAAAGATTGTTTTTGGGCATATCTCAAAACATAATATACATGTATCTACATGGTAATAGTTGAATGATTGACAGAGAGAGAGGGAAATCATTGCCAGAGACAGACAAATAAAAATCCCATCAATAGAAAAAGTCTGAATAACATTATCTATCCTAATGGCTTGAGTTCTGACACTTTTGCCACTTTATTTTCATCAAATTCATTAAGAAGAGTTGGTTACATTATTCACCTATCTATAGAACATCTTGGTTATACACAGACAGAATGATAATAAGGAAACATGTAATCATATTTACTAAATAACATACGATGAGTATCAAGCATCTATGTATACACAAAAAAACAACAGCAACCCCACCCCATCCCTCCCCCAAATAAAACAATGTGAAGATAAGGTGCAGAAAAGTTATATACTGCAAAAGAAATTTGCTATGCCTGGTGCAGGAAAGCAATACAACTTGTGCTTTATCACACAAAAAATAATAATAATAATAATAATAATAAATTAATTGAAAACCCATTAACAATAAGTAAAAGTAAAAAAAAAATTCTTCAAAGTCTGAAATAAATAGTTTATAAATGAAAGTGGGCTTCCTGTTTCAGTGAAATCCAAATTTTTCCCTCTTTTATATCGGAGAAAAGTCCAAACAGAGTCTTTCAGTGCTTTCAACATATCAAAGTTGGAAGTTAACTAGGTCGAGATCACCCAACTTGGACTCATTTGAACTGAGAAAGCCTTTTTCAAAGCATAAAATAGTTAACATTATTGCGTGAATGCTTTAAGCCAATTTGAAAAAAAAGTGAATTTGGAAAGAGCATGTTATATAATGTTAAACATTGTTCACAACAAGAGGACCATGAAGCATTTAATAAGAACCATAATAATCTGATTAGAAGACCATGTCTCATCCATGAGATCACTGGTTTATCTGATATTTACATTGGTTGGATCGGTAACAAATCCATAGACAGTTTACTTTTCAACAAATGATGGCCATTAACGATTTTGAACACAAGAACATGAAAGACAAACAGCTTTTCTTGGTGGCAGTGGAAAATCCCATAACAGTGTGTGAACGTTTTACAACCGTAAGCCTCGTAGAAATTCAGGTCCTATTGAAATATAAAATTAAGCTTTGCAGATGTTTTGATTGAGCCCTTTTAATAGTGAAATTTAGATAAGATAATATAAACAGGTCCAAGAATGATGAAGTTACTGAAACATAAAACATAAAGATGCAAAGAGTAACATGCAGATGACTTTCTCGACCCTTGATTTCATCCTGTTAATAAATTTGGTCCGTCTTTATCTTGTAGGGCACACTATATGCTTAAGAGTATCAAAAATTCTTGCACTTTTTAGCAAACAGAAGGTATTAATGACCTTTACATGATTAAAACAGTAACACTGGAAAGTCCTCTCTCTCTATATAGGTGTCACTGTCTTTGTTATTTTATTTATTTTATGATAGAAATAAAAATGGTTAGCAGGGATTGCCTTGTGTGCATTTCTGTTCACTGCAAATTTTTTTTTATACATCAAACCTAAAATGGAATGATTTTCAATCCAGAAATATCCCGAACCAACTGAAAGAAGAAAAAGATAACCAACGCCATTTATGCAACATATATGATTTTGCTGATTCTTCTTTAACATGTTTTGTTTATTTACATTTAAACCATATGGAAAACGCTTTAATAGCATTATTGTTTTTTGAATATTTATCCTCAACACATCAACACATACATTAGGCTATTTGTTTCTGTTGTGATGTGATCTGTTGGGTAATTTATAGTTTTTTTTTTATTTCATAAAAAAATTCAAATTAGTAAAACAACTTTTTGACAATTGAAATAAGCACTCATGCTTACCTCCCTTTAAAACTTTAATCAAAGAGATCATTCAGCTTTCAAAGACAAATTACTAAAATACAGACTGATTTGCCTTTAGCATCAGATGATTACTATATTTCTTAGTGAGTTACAAAAAGATAACCTTTTCTTTCTCAAAACCGTAGCATCCATTTGACAAATATTTTGACATAACCAAGACAAATTCAGTTTGCAAGAAGATACAGAGTGAATTTATGTATTAAATTCTAAAAACTTCAAAGATCTTCTAAAGCAATTCTTTCAGCTCAAAAGGATCCTTATTGAAAAATTATGTAAATCAATACAACAGAATGAATCTACTTATTTCTAATCATCAGAAAACTCCCAGAAAAAAATAATATTGTCATATCTGCATTGGAAAAATTTACAATTCTCAGTGACACCATTGATCATAATTGTTGTCAAAAATGAAAGAAATAACATGTCAAACGTGCATATAAAAATATACATAAATATATGTAGAGATATACGAGAAATTATATCAAACCAAAACTAACTATACTATAAAGCTCAGCATGGAAGGTTTTAATTTCCTCTCAATGACAAGATACAAGTTGGTTAAATAATGTATCATATGTCTCTAACATTTATAAACCACTCACTTAGAAATACCAATCTCTTGATTTAAAATCACAGGCGAAGAGAAAGAAAAAGCAAGACAAATACATGATCTGAAATCAATATTTCATTTAACATTTTACACAACAAAATGTACTGCGTGTTTGTCTGTTTTAAATTCATAAAGATCTCATAGATAAAAAAATTGATAAATATAGTCGATCTGATTTTTCACAACTCGGTCAATCGTAATCATCACTTAATTGCAACTTTCCCCAAGAAACGGAATTTTAAAATTCTACATAAAAGTCACTGGATAATCACTCAAAGGATAAACCTTTTACTGAAGATTCATAAGCCTTTTTTTTATTTCATGGTTCTCAATGTAACAGTTGTGATATAGACATATGACAAGTAGGCTAATAACATGTATAGGCATACAATATTACGCCTTTGATTACTACATGTAGGCCTATACATATTACATGTAAGTATATGCATACCCTATGTAGCCTGCCTATGCCTATTACTTGTAGATCTATGCTTATTGCATGTAGATATATGCATATTACATGTAAATCTATGCATATTACATGTGGATCTATGCATATTACATGTATGTATATGCGTGCCCTATGTAACCTATTACATGTAGATCTATGCATATTACATGTAGATCTATGCATATTGCATGTAAGTATATGCATACCCTATGCAGCTTATGCCAATTACATGTAGATATATGCATATTACATGTAGGTCTATGCATATTACATGTAGGTATATGCATATTACATGTTGGTCTATGCATATTATATGTTGGTCTGTGCATATTATATGCTGGTCTGTGCAGCATATTACATATTGGTCTATGCATATTATATGTAGGTCTATGCATATGCATATCATATGTAGGTCTATGCATATTATATGTTGGTCTATGCATATTATATGTAGGTCTATGCATATTATATGTAGGTCTATGCATAGTACATGATGGTCTGTGCATATTACATGTTGGTCTATGTATATTACATGTAGTCTATGTATATTACATGTAGTCTATACATATTATATGTATGCATATGCATCCTTTTACATGGATGCCTATACATATTACATGTAGGCCTATGCATATTACATGTCGGTATGTATATATTATATGTAGACCTATGCATCCTATTCCATATTGGTTTATGCAAATTACATGTAGAGCTCCTATTACATGTAGGTTTATGCATATTTCATGTAAACCTATGCATATTTAATCAAAACAGCCTTTTTCATAGACATGGATCTGTATATTTTTCATCTTGTCCCTTAATACTCGTATCCTATGTCTTCAAGCATAATTTTCTTTCTTGTTTGAATTTCTATCTAACCACAACCACCTGTTCGATGAGATGTTGTTTCGCTGCAAAGGAAGATATTTCATTTTAAAATTGTATTATCTGACTACTATTGGGATTTGAGAAAGAAAACAATAAACTACAAGTAGTACAAGTATTAAATTGTTATGGTATTACTATCTACATGTACTTCAATTGTAGTATTGTATGTAGCTACTTTGATACCTTTTGGAGTCATGCGTCCTCGAGAGACTGGCCTTTTGCCATTGTCTGGTGTGATAGGAGGAAGGGGGCGTCTTGGCTGATCTGACTTCTACAAACATATTCCATGTTAAACCAGCTTGACCTTTCTGTTTGACTTTTTCCAGTGAATCTATGAGATACTGTATGTGGTCATTTGGCCTATGAAACATGAGGCCTGTCATCAAACACTAAAGGAATGACAAATAGTATATATGAGACAGGATTTTAAAGGAGATATAAAACGCATGCACCTTTTCTTTCATGAATTTAAAAAAGCACAACAAAAAGGAACAGATTCTTGTTAAACTTTCTAGTAGTATGTAATTACTTCCTTTACAGTCTGTTAATGTTCAAATATTTACATTATAAATAAAATGCTCTTCACAAAAGGATGATGAAAATATAAAATATAACTGGCTTGACTTAACAAAACATATAAATGAAAATAACTCGTTTTTAAGGAACATGTTGGCATTCATAATACGGACAAGAAATAAATTCCTTTAATAAAGCAGAAAAAGAAAAAGAAGACAAAGAAGAAAAAAAGACGGAGGAGAAGAAGAAGAAGAAGAAGAAGAAGAAGAAGAAGAAGAAGAAGAAGAAGAAGAAGAAGAAGAAGAAGAAGAAGAAGAAGAAGAAGAAGAAGAAGAAGAAGAAGAAGAAGAAGAAGAAGAAGAAGAAGAAGAAGAAGAAGAAGAAGAGAAGAAGAAGAGAAGAAGAAGAAGAAGAAGAAGAAGAAGAAGAAGAAGAAGAAGAAGAAGAAGAAGAAGAAGAAGAAGAAGAAGAAGAAGAAGAAGAAGAAGAAGAAGAAGAAGAAGAAGAAGAAGAAGAAGAAGAAGAAGAAGAAGAAGAAGAAGAAGAAGAAGAAGAAGAAGAAGAAGAAGAAGAAGAAGAAGAAGAAGAAGAAGAAGAAGAAGAAGAAGAAGAAGAAGAAGAAGAAGAAGAAGAAGAAGTAGTAGGAGAAAAGCAAGAACAAAAAGAAAAAGGAGGAGGATATGGAGAAAGGGTAAGAGGAGAATAAAAACAAAGAACTCAACCCAGCTTCAGCACCTTTAGAAAAAAGTAAGAATAGTAGGTGAATGAAAAAACCCAGTTAGAATTAAACAAGAGAGAAGCAAACAAATTTATTAACTTAGCTTAATTGATTTTAACTATTTAAAATTGTAATGCACAATTGAGCCTCTACAAGAATCAATCAACCTTCATAAAATAACAATTTCAAAGATTATGACATCTCATTTTTATCACAGGGATATCATGCATTTGATTGAAGTTTGTAACAGCTTGTCAGAGTCTAGTTTTGTGTAAAGGTAAGGGAGGAGTGAAAAAGAGTGGGGGGGGGGGGAATCAATAGGCAATTAGAGTAAAGAAAACATTACACACAAGAAATAAATATGCAATGAACCCATCACTAAAAAAAATCCAAAACGGTTCAACTACCTTGTCAACGGGGAATATGGAAACAACAACCAAATAAAAACCCAAAGAAATCGATATTGTGAGAATCAGCGAGTCTATCTCACAACACTAGTGACTAGTCTATCTAGGCCTACAAAACATCTTTTAAATGACTTTTAATCTGTATTTTAAATGGCCCAATCCATTCTGTGTCACATATATTCAGACTGTTATCTACAAAACATAACTGCATTTATTCATGGTACTGATTCATGCAAAACACAAGATAAGGTATTTTCTTCAGGCGTTATCAAGTGGTATCATTAAGCTGGATAAGAAGAGCAACTAGGTTACTATCCGTTGTCATATCGATTGGCACCGGTAGTGCTATAAAATTGAGGCCTCAATTAAATCATTACTGAACATTTATAAACACTTAAAGAAAAGAAATTTGTTAAAAAGTATGTTGCTTAGACATTGGGGTACTTTAAGGGTTAATTAGCTCCTAGTAAAGAAGACAAAGAGTATAACTGACTGGTGGGCGTGAATTTTATTGAAACTTAAAGCTATAAAATTAAACAAAATGGATGGAGAACTGAGTTTGTATCTTACCTCAAACAAGCGCGGTACCTCACGATGAGATAGATACGCTTTGGCATCTTCTGTAGACATTTTTCCGCTTTTACAGCGGATGTGAGAAATATTTTGTGAAGAGATTTTGACTAATACACAGTATACCCTGCTTGTGAAGCTAAATCGCTCTCACATGCAAGGTAGTATTTTATACACTCGTATCTAAGGACAACAAAACCACAGTGCAGCAGCGGAAATAACGTGTCCTAACGCACATAAAGTAGTTTTTTTCTCGTTTAAAGTTTAAGCCTGAAAATTCACTTTTGATAAATCAATGACTAATATTCTGATTAGTTATGTTTTAAATATATTTATTTCAAGCCCAATAATGAGTAATATTTGAAAAATCTAATTTGTTTTGCGGGGTGTATGAATACAGGAAATAAACAATAACTCGTCCTTCATTCAAGATGTCTGCGCCCAGGACTGTGGTATCCACTTGCGTTTTTGTTGTAACATTACTGCTGTTATCAGCCAAATACTTAAATGCAAATGGGGTATGTCATAAAAAGATCGATACTTTTATTGAATTGATCATTTAATGTATAGATCTAGGATCTAGATCTAAATTTAGATCTTTAGATCTAGATCTAGATCTAATTTCTGGAAACATTGATGTTGAAGGAAAGTCTTCTCGCCGGCTTCCAGCCAGAGTTGATTGCCAAGCCAAAGCCGAGATTATTTATATTATCTAGCCTACTTAAATTACTAGTTTACTTAGTTACTGCTGTTGGTGATTTTTTAGATCTAGATCTAGAGTCAAGTCGCCAGTACTCGCACACGCCCATCTCTCGCACACTTCGTGCTGCTTTCGCGTCGACTGTTACCGAAATTACGCTGTTTTCCCCGCCACCACTTATCGCACATACACAGTTATCCTTTCCCTTCGCTTCTACCTATTTTTGAGACGACACGTCCTTATCTGCTATATTTTTACAAGAAAATCTTCAACGCAATCGAGAAGTAAGTAAGAACATCCGCCATTTTTATTTTTCGCTAGTGGGCCCTGTAACTTTTCTTAGTGATATGGAATTATGGGAATAATTCTATATTTAGTTTTGTTGTTGAGAATGACTGGAAAATCCCTTCTATATTTAACTATGCCTTGGAATGCCGCGTGTTCGTAGCTATTATGCTGTTTATGGGACTGTGCGAAAGGGGGATCAGTTTTCTATAGGAGTGCCACTAGTCGCACAACTATTAAAGTCCCAACTCTCACTCATATTTGAATAAATTGAGTAGTAAAGCATAATAAGATGTTGACTACGGCTATTTTTTGTGGGGCTTTTAAACTACATTTTGCTGGAGAGAGAGAAAGAGTTCATATTTTAATTTTTGAGTAACAAAACTGATTAACAAATCTTTCACTTTCAGAAATGACTTCAACTATAAAATCTCGCCTAAAGAATATAAAATATTCTGAGTTGGTGAGAAAGACAGTGAATTTTGTGAATGGATTGGCTGCGATTGTGGGAGGTGGTTTCACATAGGTTGTCTGAAGGATGCAAGTTTGCAAGGGATGAGCATGAATGAGATTGAGAAAATAACATGTTTGTGAAAGTTGTAAAGTATTATCATAAATAAAATCATGACTTTTATATCCAACATTTGTTTCTCAGCTCTTCTGTTTTACACTACAGTGTGTGACTGCTGGTGCTGTCTGTGCGACATCATGTGTTTTAATTAAGGTGTCAGAGAGTGAGTGGGTAACTGCTGGCGCTAGCTGTGTGACATGAGTAAATTAATTGTGAGTAAATTAATTGTGAGAGGGTTACGGAACTGTTTTGGGGGTGAGTTAGCCATTGTTAGCAATGAAACAACTCTCAAAGCTTTTAACTAAGCTAAATTGTATCAAAACTTTGGATTTGATCATAAATCGGGGTCATTTACAGTGCACTTTGAGACTGTGCGAGTGCCGGAGCACAGGCTGTGCGACTTCAGGCAACTCTCAAGTTTGCTGTGCGAGATGGGGAACCATAATGGTCGTGCGAAAAAGGGTCGTGTGCGAAAGTCAATCACACAATGGGCTCGACACGCCACCTCTCGCTCAGGAAAAGATAACTCTTAAACATGGTAGCATCAAATTCAGGATCAAGCACAAAGAGCTTCCGACCGTTAGTGTGCGAGTGCTGGGGACTTCACTCTAGATCTATTAAGTCTAGCTATGTAAACCCAGTCTAGGGACGAGGGTTGTCCATAGGCAAAGCGTCATCTTCTCTATCCACCTAAACTGTCCAAGCAAGGCTAGAGACATAATAAAGAGCGTTTATTTTGAGGCTGTTCTTATCGGACCCGGGTCCCAATAGTGTGGGTTTTTTTTTCGACCCATGTACCAGTAGTGTGGGTTTCATTCGGACCCGTGTCCCAATAGTGTGGGTTTTATTCGGACCCGGGTTTTATTGGGACACATAGATCTAGATCTAGAATCTCTGTCTAAAAATTTATTTTTAAAGAATTGAAGTTGAAGACACGTAATTTCAGTTTCAATCGTAGCCGAAGCAAGGCCATCTTGACGGCCTTGAGCGAAGTCGACTTCTAGTTTTAGCGGTCATATTTCATTCCGGAAAAGAAAGTAGAAAGTGGGAAGAAGATATAAAAGAGGCATTGAAGCATAAAAATTTAACTTTTTTTGGAAGGAAACAAAACATGCCAGCACAGGGCATCCTGGAGAAAGATCATCTCGGCATCTGAACTCATACACTGAAATGTAGAATAGGAACTAAGAAAGTGTACTCAATGGGGAGAAAGCGCAGGTAGACCTACTTTACTAATTCTGCTGGCGAACTGCTGTGTGAAAGCAGTTCACAGTCATCACATGCGTATTGTCATGCAGATGGTTTCAGTCAATTATTGTTTTCGAGGGAAATAAGTCTTTAAGGGAGGGGGGCACCTCCTGAAGTGATTTTTTATGCTTTAGAGATTGGGTTTTTTCGTTGATATACATGTGGCTAACTGTCAGAACGTAGTCGTCCTATATCATTGCAAAGTTTGTAGCGTCCTTGGTTGCTAAGGAAACGACCGCCATCTGACGTCATTCTATTAATATTGAGGAGAGGAACCTGTGTGCCAATTATACAAATCGGTCTGTAAACGAAAAACTACATTTCGAGAAAAGGGCTTGTTTATTTCAGTTTAATTTAGACAATTGTCTAATTTAAAAACAATAGTCATGTTAAGGACCTGTCCTCCTCCTTAATTGTTAGGTTTTTTTTTCCCCTCCTTTTTACCCCTTTTGTGTTACAGGAGCATGAAGAAAATTTTTACAAGACGGGGCACACAAACAACTGGGCCGTGCTGGTTGATACATCCCGATTCTGGTTCAACTACAGACACATGGCCAATGTGCTCTCCATTTACCGCAGTGTGAAACGACTTGGAATTCCAGACAGGTAGATAAGCTGTATAATATGTGTATATATCTATATATACAGTCAAACCTGTTTAAAACTAAATTGGAAGGGAGCAACCCCATTTTCCGTCTTAGACAGTGGAAACTACATATATATCACGACACTGTGTATGTACTACATTTATAATAATATGTTCTATGATTATAATACAATATATTTGACCTATAAATATGTGCTGGCACTTCATGTATGAACTTAAAAGGTACAAGAATAGGCCTATATGCATACGGGACATGACGTTTAAGCAGATCAGAAATGCGGTCGCATCATCTAACTTTTTGTTTCAATCATTGGTGTGAAAGCAGAAGTCGGGCGCGTTTTGTCTGGATTTTTTTTTTTTTTTCATCAAACACATCCAGGTTTGATATTCCTTACTATTTTGACATCGATATTGTGAGTGCTTGGAATTGTTATAATAAACAGAGGTCTAAAAAGAGGGAACATGAAATATTCAGTGACATACAGACATTACATTGTATGTAGATCGTGGGAGTGGGTGTCTTTGTGTTCTTGTTGAAAGAAAATATTTCTAATTTAGACAGGTTCGACTGTTTGTATGTAAAGCCGATTTAATTGCAACAGCCGCTTAAATGGAACAGCTCAATTGGAATGAGAAAATGGTCAATGTCTCAAACAGAGCCAACAATTTCTAATCTGAAGGTCGCTATAACGTAAAATACAAACACTTATATCAGCTGTTGAATGTAAATGCAATGTGCAATCAGACATACAGTATACTATGCTCACACTTGATGTGTTTAGATGGCACATGCACAGTAGTTCCCACTTATAATAGTCTCAGATATGACAGGAACCCAAGCTATAGCCGGCACTCAATAAATCCACAAGTGTCTTATTTAGCAGGCTTTTGAAAAGTCAGACTCGGCTATATAACAATGGTCTATTAGCCACCAAAACTGAAAAAATTAATTCAAATCAAAAGCCACAAAACGATCAACACAAAAGCACAAGGCAATTACATCAGATCAAATATGAAGAAGAAAAAAGCGATCTAAACTACTATCTTTATTTCTTAACCGATGTTCCAATTTTCTGTAGTAAAGGTTACAAATTGCCTGCAGATGTGCCTTTTGAGCTTAAGAATATGACTGTGTTTTTGGTGAGAATTAATTGATTGTTTAATTTTTGCATTGATACCATGATTGTAGTGAATGGGTGGCAGGTGGTGTTGATAGGTCCTCTTTTTTCCTTTCACATTTTCACATATGTCTTTCACCTTACTGTTTCCTCTAAATTCACTCTAAGATCACTGCATATGGTGGACAGGTTTCACATATATGTCTTTCATCTTACTGTTTCCTCTAAATTCACTCTAAGATCACTGCATATGGTGGACAGGTTTCACATATGTCTTTCACCTTACTGTTTCCTCTAAATTCACTCTAAGATCACTGCATATGGTGGCCAGGTTTCACATATGTCTTTCACTGCATATGGTGGACAGGTTTTTCCTCTAAATTCACTCTAAGATCACTGCATATGGTGGACAGGTTTCACGTATGTCTTTCATCTTACTGTTTCCTCTAAATTCACTCTAAGATCACTGCATATGGTGGACAGGTTTCACATATGTCTTTCATCTACTGTTTCCTCTAAATTCACTCTAAGATCACTGCATATGGTGGACAGGTTTCACTTATATATGTCTTTCATCACTTACTGTTTCACTCTAAATTCACTCTAAGATTACTGCATATGGTGGACAGGTTTCACATATGTTTCTTTCACCTTACTGTTTCCTCTAAATTCACTCTAAGATCACTGCATATGGTGGACAGGTTTCACATATATATGTCTTTCACCTTACTGTTTCCTCTAAATTCACTCTAAAATCACTGCATATGGTGGACAGGTTTTACATATGTCTTTCACCTTATTGTTTCCTCTAAGATCACTGCATATGGTGGACAGGTTTTACATATGTCTTTCATCTTACTGTTTCCTCTAAATTCACTCTAACTCTAAGATCAATGCACATGGTGGACAGGTTTTACAAGCAAAAGAAATTCATAAGTGTAAAGCTTAATGGGTTTTTTTCTTCCTGCCCTCTGCTGCCTCCCTCTAGTCAGATTATCCTGATGGTGGCAGATGACATGGCTTGCAATCCGCTGGAATCCACGGCCAGGTGAGTCTCTGTCATAAAGGCTAGTGTGGGGTTTGGCGGTGTAGCTACTGCTTGTGATCGTTCTTTCTTTCCTCGTCCTATTCTTTCTCTTTTCTCTCCTTTTTTGAAAGTCTTTGACTTGTCTATGGCTGTCAACCAACCAGTAGGCCTACGGCCAAATGTATGAAGTGTGTTCTTGTGACTATGAGTCGGCAAGTCTGTGTTTACATTGAACAGTAAGGTTAATAGGGTTATCTGTGCTTTATTGGTTAAAGGCAGACACTCTCAAGATAAATAGGCTTGAAAGTCCGGACACGCCATTCTGAATTTGCAAAATTGTCAATAGACTTCACCAATAAGGACCATGATGAATAGCTGAGTTTTTGAGTTATTCCCCTTAAGGGGTGGGCATTTTTACCACAAATCAAACAAATCTCGTTTATTGGGCTACTGGATGGAGCAGTTCATTCCTTTCACATTAATACCATAACAAAGGCTCAGTATCGGTTCTTTTATTATATACGATTTTTTTAGAAATGATACCTGTGTAACCTTCAACACATTGGTTGTACCTTAAAAGCCGGAAAGTTTGTCTAAAGTACAACAAGTTGGTACTCAATTTAATTACCACAAGGTACTCTTTCTGAAACATGTGTTTTGAGGAATTATTGTCTATATTAGCTAAGATCTGCCGAATATTACGGAAAACATTCTGCGCACCTGTTATAAGAAAAATGTCATCCTGACATAAAGTATAGGGGACCTGGAGCAGTTGAAATAGGGTCGACATGAAGTATTTGGTAGCCTCTCAAGATTTTATGTTGTTTCAAAGTATTGTATTATTGTTTTATAGGTTATTGTGTGGAAAAAAACATTAAAATAACGGGGGAAAATGTTAAAGATCTACTTTTTAACTTATTGTCCGGTTGCCTCCAAATTTGGAGTATAACACCTATACCACAAAACAAAATTTCGTCCGGTAACGATTTTTTATATCTTTTCAAGTTTATGCAAAATTTAAAAAATTGTGATTAAATTTGCCAAAAATTGGAAAGGTTGCTAATATGCATTTTCAAATCATTCATAAAATCAAAACAGTTTAATTTATCAAAAAAACTATTGGTGAGGCTAGATATTGAACGAATAACTTGTGTGCAAAGTTAAGTTTGTTCATAACTGAAAAGACCTATTTGAAATGAAATTGTTGGTATTTTCGCAATGAAAATCCAAGATGGCGATGTTGGCAACCATATGATGAAATTTTAAAGAATAATTTTCAGCCAATTTACACATGCCAAGTACAACGGTAGTGGTTATAATTGTCTTTTACAAAACACAAACAAACACCCCCCCCCCACTTAAAGGGAGTTAATTCAAGTCAAATGTGGAATATTACTGGCCGCCGTGCTGGTCAGAAGAAATCTGGCAGTCATAGTCTGCTTTGTAACTTAAAAACAGGTTGGCAGGTATGCATGTCTTTCATCATGCTGTTGCCTTGTAATTCACCCTGAGATCACTGGATATGTTGAATTGGGTAAATTCCCATGAAACAGATGAACGCAAAAGAAATACAGTTTTCTAATTGGGGGGGGGGGGGGGGGGATCTTTTCACCTGTTCTCTTGTTTCTTTTTGTCTTCTTACTGTTCTGTTTTGCTATGTTGTTGGGTGACCTAGATATTGGAGGAGTTTTCTTAAATTACTTTGCTGTGGTAAACGACAATAAGCAACAACTCAACCAATAAAGACACATGTGTCGTATTGGGTATCATCAGACAAGCGAGGACTATATACACACTTATATACACTGTGACGTCAGAAGGAAACACAGAAAGGAGGTGGAAAGAGATGAAAAGAATCAAAATGTTTGGTTAAAATATGATGTTTGATGTCAGTGCTTTGCTTTTTGTAAGTAATATAATTTTTTGTTACCATTTTGGAAGGGCGGCTTTAGCTTGAATCACAATCATCATAAAATCTTTCTATTTTTGTTGTTTTGAGTTGATAGTAAATACTGTAAGCGCTCCGGCAGCTCAGCCAGTGAACCTGACTACCATTCAACACATCCGATTTCGATTTCCCAGTCCGCCAAATTTCTCTGACCTCGTGTCGACCCAACAGTGAAAGGGGCGGTAGTAGCGTGGTTCATTTAGCCTTGGTGAAGGTAGTAACGGTGGCATGGATGGTAATGGCAAAGAAAACCAGCCAAGGAGGACTTTACTCCCGCTTACCCTATGATATACTGCGGGTAAGAGTATGGGGATTTTACTTACAGACAAATATGTTTACCCTATATGCTCGACTGTGGATAAGAGTATGAAGATTTTACTTGCAGACAAACATGGTTACTCTATATGCTCGACTGTGGGTAAGAGTATGGGAACAAACATTTATTTACAGACAAACATGATTACCCTATGATATGCTGTGGGTAAGAGTATGGGGACTTTACTTACAAACAAACATAATTACCTTATGATATACTGTGGGTAAGAGTATGGGGACTTTACTTAAAGACAAACATAATTACCTTATGATATACTGTGGGTAAGAGTATGGGGACTTTATTTAAAGACAAACATAATTACCTATGGTATACTGTGGGTAAGAGTATGGGGACTTTACTTAAAGACAAACATAATTACCCTATGGTATACTGTGGGTAAGCTTGGTGGGTAGTGCTCTCTGTTTTTGTACGGACGTGATGGCTACCGTCACAGGTTTGGGCCAACAATATTGGTTTTCTGTCTATTCTTTAGTATTTCTCCCGTCTTTGTTCCTACAGGGCTTAACATTATTTGATGCTCGCATGCATGACTCTGTATGACATCGGTGGCCGAGCAGTTACAGCTATCGGGCTGGTGATCATGAGGTCTCTGGTTCCTTGCCAAATTTTACGTCCGATGTTGTCTTCCTTGGGAAAGACGCTTAACACGCACTTTCCCCGCCCGACTTAGATACAAATGGGTACAAGCACTAGCTCGGGGTCAGAAAATGTTTCTATCAGGACTTATGTCCTGTCCAGGACATTGGGGATTGTTATCACCTGTTTCGCTTCACGCTATTGAAACCGGGATAAGCTACGACTCTATAGACCGTAATGGCCTTGAAGGAATTTTTACACGCATGACTTTCTCACTGTTTGTCTCAACTTTACTTCCTAAATCCTGTATAATATAAGTATATGATGATTGTTATTTGCTTACAATTTCTTGTTCTCAGCAATGGTTTTCAACAATGCCAACCAGAACATAAACGTCTACGGAGACGATGTGGAAGTGGATTACAGAGGTTATGAGGTCAGTCAGGGTGCAGTGGTTTCCACCTTAGATGTCGCTCTTTTGTATGTAGCAGATTTCTTCCTCTTTAATTATCATGCCGAAAATAAGTAAAGTTCTTTTAAAACAATTATGGCTCACAGGGCCGGAGCGTATCCCAGTTTCTGTACCGCACAGCGGAACAAGTGATGATAGTTACCTCCTGGACAGATTTCTGATGCATGTTTTTACTCTTAAGATAGTGCTTCCATTTGCACTTCAGTCGAGTGAGGAAAATGTGTGTTCATTGTCTTTCCCAAGGACCACAATGTCGGATTTAGCTTTGCTAGGATTCAAATCCAGATTTCATGATCCCAAGTCCAGCAGCCTAACCACTTGGCCATTGATGTAACCATGCCTAAAATGTTGCTTCTAAACACTTTAGTCTAGCTAAGAGGCTGGTTTTTACTTTGTCAGAAAGGCAAATCGTTTGTTAAACTCAATGCAATAAAATAAGAATTCAAATTGAGATGACAATGCCGTATTTCTTTCCATCTGGAATATGTATATCACGTTGAAGGCCTAAAATCTGTACTAGCTCCTGCCAATCTGGAATATGTATATCACGTTGAAGGCAAATCTGAACTAGCTCTTGACCAAGCTGACTTAGCGCCAGGCTTATCCCGGATTGATATTGACGCCAGACACCCTGACTACATGCAAAGAGATCATTTGACCTGGGTAAATTGACAAAATGGACTAATCCCTAATTGAGAATCTGACTTCAACTTAAGACCTTAGATCAGGAGAATAAAATCCCGGATTCAATAGCGGAAGCAGAACAAGAATAGTCACTTCCCTTAATTGTACTGGAAAATTATTCTGTAATGAAAACTCAAAACTTCAGACTAATGTTTATACCTCAAAATTTGACCTGGGTAATTGTGGATGTGTGTAAAATGAACTAAACTCAAAATCAACTTCAGACCTTAATTGTGGATGTGTGTAAAATGAACTAAACTCAAAATCAACTTCAGACCTTAATTGTGGATGTGTGTAAAATGAACTAAACTCAAAATCAACTGACCTTAATTGTGGATGTGTGTAAAATGAACTAAACTCAAAATCAACTTCAGATCTTAGTTGTGGATGTGAGTAAAATGAACTAAACTCAAAATCAACTTCAGACTACAGAAATCAGGATGAGGTCGGGCTGTATGAGCCATGTGGTTGTTGCCTATTACATTAGTTTGAATGACCTTGATGTCATGACTCCTGAGACTTCATACATAGATCAGATGACAAGTGTTGTTCCAATATATTTCAGGTAACAGTGGAAAACTTTATCAGGATCCTCACAGGCCGCCTCCTCCGAGTACTCCAAGGTCCAAGCGACTGCTGACTGATGAGAGAAGCAACATTTTAGTCTACATGACGGGTGGGCCGCCAATGCTTTTCTTCCTGAATTTGTAGAAGTTTTGGCATATGCACCATAACTTTTTTCTTGGCTTTTATTCCTTAACTCGATTAGTCCTGCTCTCTCGTCTATATATGTATGAGACACCTGCTATGACATGAAATCCATCTCCCACACATGTGTCAAAGGTGTTATTGATGGTTAAGGCCCTCGTGTTTCTCACACATCTATGTGCGGTGGCTTGAAACAATCATTGAACTTTTCTCATGCAAAGTTTCACATCATTTTGTAGAGAATTCTTCAATCTACCGATGCTAAAATAATGTTGAGTTGCTCAGTCCCTTCTCTTATATTTCATAGTTCAACATTTTGTGATATGCATTTACCACTATTGAACAAACCGCGATTTCTCAGCTATGGCTTCCAAACAACCCAAAATGAATGCTTTTGAAATTTTTTGATGAAAATTCAGTTCATTGTATAAATGAGTGAGTATTTTTTTAAGAATGGAAAGATAAAACTATGAATTCTTAATTTTTTTGTATCCACAATAGATTATTTAATGTTAAGAAAATATGAAGTAGTAATTTGCTGCAGAACTGTTTTGGGTTTTGCTTTCTTATATCGTACACTAACTTAGAACTGATACGTCATTCTAAAATTCTAATCCCTATCTTTTTCATGTATGTAATGGTGATGGCTTTTTGTAATTTCTATTTATTGATTTTTTAAGGTGATTGTTCTAATTAATTTTATTGTAACAAAGACAGCAAGTATTATTATACCTGTTTCGTTTCTGTTTTTCTTCCTCCAGGACACGGTGGTGACGGCTTTTGAAGTTCCAAGACGCCAACGAAATCTCTAACGTGGAATTGGCTGATGCATTCGAGCAAATGTGGCAGAAAAAAGGTGATCTCTTTCATGGAGGTTTTTTTTTCTTTTTTGGGGGTAGCTTTTTTATCTGACATTTTCCTCTTGACTTACCCTGAGATTAAAACATACAGTAGACAGAATAAATTACAATGAAACAAAAAAAATCACCTGTTTTGACTGGAACACTTGTAAAATGTAGTGTCTGTCAAATGGAGAAACAGGGATGGAAGGTGGATTTTGCATTGCGTGTCATAGTTTTGAGGAAAATGAAAGTTAAACTTCTGCTTTATAATTGAATATATTTCTGAATGGGAATTATTGAATGTAATTATCTTCTTCGGATCAATAAAGTATTATTATTATAAATATTAGTATTAATCACGGCTGTTAGCAGTCGCTCTTTTAGTTGGAGCGCAGCCATGGCCTACACTCCCTAACGCGTTGGGTCATGGGTTCAAATTACTTGCCGTTAGGGGAAGTTCCTATTGTGGTGTACGGGCCATACGAGGAGATATTTATGGGTTTTGAAATCTGATTTATTGAACAACAATGAACAAGTTTTTGAATTCATTTTTCTCCAGCTGTGTATTTCTAAAAATAGTAGATTAATTAGCAGCAAATGCAGTCATTGTACATGATTAAACAACAAAGATATTATGAGATGAAAATATCACATTTTTTTTTCACCAAGTGTGAACAAAAGTTAATTAAACATTAGATAAAACAAACATCCTGCTACAATGAAACATCACAAAATTTTACACATCAATGGTTAAGTATTCGAAGATAAAACTCACAAAGTTGCATTATTTGGACATCTTTCAAGCTGAAGATATCCTCTGTGATACTTCCGATAGTAGAATTTTGTGCACAGAAATAGCAGCCATGCTCATTTCCTTGTTCCTATTGTCTATCAGCCATGCTTATTTCCTTGTTCCTATTGTTTATCAGCCATGCTCATTTCCTTATTCCTTTGTCTATCAGCCATGCTCATTTCCTTGTTCCTTTTGTCTATCAGCCATGCTCATTTCCTTGTTCCTTTTGTCTATCAGCCATGTTCATTTCCTTGTTCCCATTGTTTATTAGCCATGCTCATTTCCTTATTCCTTTTGTCTATCAGCCATGCTCATTTCCTTGTTCCTTTTGTCTATCAGCCATGCTCATTTCTTTGTTCCTTTTGTCTATCAGCCACGCTCATTTCCTTGTTCCTTTTGTCTATCAGCCATGCTCATTTCCTTGTTCGTTTTGTCTATCAGCCATGCTCATTTCCTTGTTCCTTTTGTCTATCAGCCATACTCATTTCCTTGTTCGTTTTGTCTATCAGCCATGCTCATTTCCTTGTTCCTTTTGTCTATCAGCCATGCTCATTTCCTTTTTCCTTTGTTTGGGGCTTTTCCAGGTACCATGAGATTTTCTTTATGATTGACACTTGTCAGGCTGAGTCCATGTTCCAGAAGTTTTACTCTCCCAACATTCTTGGAGTGGCAAGCAGCAAGATTGGACAAGACTCGCTATCGGTAAGTCGGTGATCAGTTTAGTAGAAAGGTGTCTTTAACAACAAGATTTTATTTTTGGATTTTATTGAGGCTTTATCATTCATGAATGGCTGTTTAAAGTAAGCGTTTAAACCCTTTCTCAATCCTGTCCCCTGAGCCTTATATTTTACTTGCACCTGAGCTCTTGAGCATATTTAGCACATGATGTCAGCATCTTGTGCTGATTGATCAATCAAGCTATAGAATACAACCAAAATAAATGACGTAGTATCCTCATACGAACCTGTACAGTGCACATAGTATAAAGGATGCAAGAATTTACTGTAAAAGAAAAAGTGTAAATGACAAGCCTTAAAAATTGTAGTCATTCAAATGTAGCCCAAGTAAACTTTAAACTCTAGACTAGAAATTCTAGACATTCAAATGTAGCCCAAGTAAATATTTAACTCTATACTAGAAATTGTAGACATTTAAATGTAGCCCAAGTAAACTTTAAACTCTAGACTAGAAATTCTAGACATTCAAATGTAGCCCAAGTAAACCTTTAGCTCTAGACTAGAAATTGTAGACATTCAAATGTAGTCCAAGTAAACCTTTAGCTCTAGACTAGAAATTGTAGACGTTCAAATGTAGCCCAAGTAAACCTTTAGCTCTAGACTAGACATTGTAGACATTTAAATGTAGCCCAAGTAAACTTTAAACTCTAGACTAGAAATTGTAGACGTTCAAATGTAGTCCAAGTAAACCTTTAGCTCTAGACTAGACATTGTAGACATTTAAATGTAGCCCAAGTAAACTTTAAACTCTAGACTAGAAATTGTAGACGTTCAAATGTAGTCCAAGTAAACCTTTAGCTCTAGACTAGAAATTGTAGACGTTCAAATGTAGTCCAAGTAAACCTTTAGCTCTAGACTAGAAATTGTAGACGTTCAAATGTAGTCCAAGTAAACCTTTAGCTCTAGTCTAGAAATTGTAGACGTTCAAATGTAGTCCAAGTAAACCTTTAGCTCTAGACTAGAAATTGTAGACATTCAAATGTAGTCCAAGTAAACCTTTAGCTCTAGACTAGAAATTGTAGACATTCAAATGTAGTCCAAGTAAACCTTTAGCTCTAGAAGGTCACTACTGTATAAAAATTAATTTGTTACAAGGTCTTTCTTTACTTTATGTTATAGATTAATTTATTACAAAATCTTTCTTTACTTTATGTTATAGATTAATTTATTACAAAATTTTTCTTTACTTTATTTTATAGATTAACTTATTACAAAATCTTTCTTTACTTTATTTTATAGATTAACTTATTACAAAATCTTTCTTTATTGACTTCATTTTATAGATTAACTTATTACAAAGTCTTTTCTTCACTTTCTTTTATAGATTAACTTATTACAAAATCTTTTTTTCTCTTAAGTTTTACCTTTATTTATCTCCTAACTTTTGTAGTTGTTAATATTTTATTTGTTTTTTTTCTAGCATCACGTGGACCCAGCCCTGGGTGTGTACGTGATTGATCGCTACACCTACCATGCACTGGAATTCTTGGAATCTGTCAAACCTGGTTCTAAGAAAACTATGGCACAATTTGTAAGTCTCATGCAGGATGTCAGTCTTGCAATCAAATTGGTGTTTGTGCCTGATTAGTTAAATATTTGACACTTTACTGGGAGATATAGGAATCTGAAAAATAGACCCAATCGTGACTGATGCTCTATTTCTGTCAGTCTGTCGGCTCTGATCGAGAGCGAGGTTGTAGAATATAAACTGGATCTAGAATCTACACCCTTTCTTCCTTTTAGTAGGAAGAGTGTATTTCAGTCTATCGGCAATTAGAAAGCTACTGTTTATTTATTTCCTCAGGATTTCACAGAGATCTACTTGAAATTAACCGTGACTGATGAAAATTAGATCTAGCAACAAAGTGAAACTGTGGTGGCTTTAGCAGCCTGTCAGGGGATTTCTCTCTGGGTCCTTGTGATACCCATGAAAAAAATGTTGCCATCGAATGAGTGATATTTTGTATTAGATTGATCTGAATGCATTTTCTTTGAGAGTTTTCTGAATATTGGATATCAATAATAATATTAAGAAGGCATTCAGATCATTATGACAATTTGTACGGCCATAATATGATGAGCTGATCAATAGCATGCATACCTCATGTTCGTGGGGGGGGGTGTGTGATAGATGGAACATTCATATCCATCACATTAGACTTGGCCGTCTCTGCTTTGAACATGATTGTAACTTATCTAAGATGAATTGACGGTGCTCCGTTGTACGTAATGATACATTTATGAAAATTCACATATGCATAGAAAAATTAATGCCGATTCTAAGAATGCTTGCATACCTATGCATTTGCTATGGCAAGGGACAAAAATCTGGAATTTTCCTTTTCAACTCGCGATTTTGATAGCTTCTATCTGCCTTTCTCACGGTTAAGCTATGAGTCCTGATCCCGCTATAGCGAGAATTCCCATTCAGAACTCTATGCCGGATTCCCGCTGAAGCGGGATAAAGGACTACCAAGTACATTGAGGGGTGTAACCATAAAAAAACGTATGGAATGACTTTAGTTTCAGTTGTAAGCTAGAGTTATAGTTCTTGGCTAATGTCTGCCTCCATTGTAGTCACTTTCTTTGTCACAGAATAGCAAAAACTCACCATAAAACGAGCAAGTTGTGAGCCATCCACTTCATCTGGCAAACGCTCTTGCATTCAGAGATTCACAGTGGAACAAGCTTTAGATAACATTCTAGATTCAGATGAAGAGGAGCTTGATTTTGGTCAGGAATACCCTGACAGTGATCTAGAGTCAGTCCATGATACTACTGATAGTGAAGAATCCAAAAATGAGCATGAAGACAGTGATATGGATAGATCTAGATCTAGATCTGTATCAAGTGATGCAATTCAACCCACACAAGCCTTTGCAAGAAATACCTGTGTGTGAAAAGAGGCTCAACATGCTGGTCAGCATGGCATGAAAAGCAAGAATACTGACACTAACATAGAGGTAGACCTGCATTTTATCTTCCCCAAAACTAAAATATAAATAGTGTAAATCATACATTTTTTATGCAATGACTTATTTTGTGAGACCTATGTGATTTTAGGCGTTTTTGCTCAGGAGCTCAGGCACTAGAGTCAGGGGGCAGGGCTCAACCATTTGTTTTATTCTCCCTCATAGTTCAAAGTGTGTCTACCACATTTCAAATCATTTGTTTTATTCTCCTCAAATTTCAAACCATTTGTTTTATTTTATTTCAAAGTGTGCCCCCCACATTTCAAATCATTTGTTTTATTCTCCTCATAGTTCAAAGTGTGCCCCACATTTCTCACCTCCTCACATTTCAAATCATTTCAAAATTTGTTTTATTCTCCTCACAGTTCAAAGTGTGTCTACCACATTTCAAATCATTTGTTTTATTCTCCTCATAGTTCAAAGTGTGTCTACCACATTTCAAATCATTTGTTTTATTCTCCTCACAGTTCAAAGTGTGTCTACCACATTTCAAATCATTTGTTTTATTCTCCTCACAGTTCAAAGTGTGTCTACCACATTTCAAATCATTTGTTTTATTCTCTCACAGTTCAAATGTGTCTACACATTTCAAATCATTTGTTTTATTCTCCTCACAGTTCAAAGTGTGTCTACCACATTTCAAATCATTTGTTTTATTCTCCTCACAGTTCAAAGTGTGTCAACATTTCAAACCATTTGTTTTATTCTCTCACAGTTCAAAGTGTGCCCCCACATTTCAAACCATTTGTTTTATTCTCCTCAAGTTCAAAGTGTGTCTACCACATTTCAAATCATTTGTTTTATTCTCCTCACAGTTCAAAGTGTGTCTACCACATTTCAAACCATTTGTTTTATTCTCCTCACAGTTCAAAGTGTCTACTGCATTTCAAATCATTTGTTTTACTCACAATTCAAATCATTTGTTTTATTCTCCTCACAGTTCAAAGTGTGTCTACCACATTTCAAACCATTTGTTTTATTCCCCACAGTTCATTTCAAATCAAATCATTTGTTTTATTCTCCTCACAGTTCAAAGTGTCTACCACATTTCAAATCATTTGTTTTATTCTCCTCACAGTTCAAAGTGTGTTTCTGCTCCTCACAGTTCAAAGTGTCAAATCATTTGTTTTATTCTCCTCACAGTTCAAAGTGTGCCCCCACATTTCAAACCATTTGTTTTATTTTCCTCACAGTTCAAAGTGTGTCTACCACATTTCAAACCATTTGTTTTATTCTCCTCACAGTTCAAAGTGTCCCCCACATTTTCAAATCATTTGTTTTATTCTCCTCACAGTTCAAAGTGTGTTTCAAACCATTTGTTTTATTCTCCTCACAGTTCAAAGCGTGCCCCCACATTTCAAACCATTTGTTTTATTCTCTCCAAGTTCAAATGTGTCATTTGTTTTATTCTCCTCACAGTCCAAAGTGTGTCTACCACATTTCAAATCATTTGTTTTATTCTCTCACAGTCCAAAGTGTGTCTACCAGAATTCAAATGTGTCAGTTGTTTTATTCTCTTCCTGTTTTCAAGCATTTTTTTTCCAAAGTGATGCGTGTTTCAAACCATTTGTTTTATTCTCCTCACAGTTCAAAGTGTCTACTTTCAAACCATTTGTTTTTTTCTCTTCACAGTTCAAAGTGTCATTTTCGTGACTGCATAAGCACGGTGTCTACCAGAACGGACTTGTTCCAGCGTGATGTTTCCAACACTGCTTACAGATTTCTTTGTTGTTCTGTGGAGGTGATGTCACAGACCATACCGTTGACCAAAGTCAATAGGACCACTGACGGTGGTATCTCTTGTGTGAGTGAACAAAGGGGTTTTCAGCATTTTAGTTTGATGCGTGTTTGTACATGTATGTGTGCGTCTTGTCTGTCTTGTAATGTTTCTCTTTTCCTGTCCTCTTCATTTTCTATCTGTATCTGAATACCTCTGTTTTTCAATGTCTCCCTGCTCTCTGTTCTTCTTTCTCTTTTTCTGTGTCCACTGCCTATCTCTTCTTCGCCTTTGTCTCTCTCTCTCTCTCTCTCTCTCTCTGTCTCTCTGTCTCTCTGTCTCCCTCTCTCTCTGTCTCTCTCTCTCTCTCTCTCTCTCTCTCTCTCTCTCTCTCTCTCTCTGTCTCTCTCTCTCTCTCTCTCTCTCTCTCTCTCTCTCTCTCTCTCTCTCTCTCTCTCTCTCTCTCTCTCTCTCTCTCTCTCTCTGTCTCTCTCTCTCTCTGTCTCTCTCTCTCTCTCTCTCTCTCTCTCTCTCTCTCTCTCTCTCTCTCTCTCTCTCTCTCTCTCTCTCTCTCTCTCTCTCTCTCTCTCTATCAGAAGATTGTGATAATGACTTGGAAAATGTTAGTACCGATATATCTTGATTTAGACAAGGGCATTTATGTTTTCTCTACCAGAAAATTGTGATAGTGACTTGAAAAATGTTAGTACTGACAGATCTAGATTTAGGTGATTGACACCTAGTCCTATTTGGGACTGAATTAGGTAGGTGATTGACACCTAGTCCTATTTGGGACTGAATTAGGTAGGTGATTGACAGTAATGACACCTAGTCCTATTCGGGACTGAATTAAGTAGGTGATTGACACCTAGTCCTATTCGAGATGGAAGTAGGTAGGTGATTGACACCTAGTCCTATTCGGGACTGAATTAAGTAGGTGATTGACACCTAGTCCTATTCGGGTCTGAATTAAGTAGGTGATTGACACCTAGTCCTATTCGAGATGGAAGTAGGTAGGTGATTGACACCTAGTCCTATTTGGGACTGAAGTAGGTGGGTGATTGACACATAGTCCTATTTGGGACTGAATTAGGTAGGTGATTGACACCTAGTCCTATTTGGGACTGAAGTAGGTGGGTGATTAACACCTAGTCCTATTGGGGACGGAATTAGCTAGGTGAATGACACCTAGTCCTATTGGGGACGGAATTAGGTAGGTGATTGACATCTAGTGCTTTTGGGGACGGAATTAGGTAGGTGATTGACATCTAGTCCTATTCGGGACGGAATTAGGTAGATGAAGGACACCTGGTCCTATTCGGGACGGGTAATAAAAAGAGGCCCTGTTTGTAGATCACAAACAGACTGCACGCTAAAGATCCCTTGGCTGTTTACAGAGCATTGGAGGCAAATTTACAAAACCTACCAAAAACCCTGAGATCACCTTAGCTGTAATTGTTGATTAAAGTCTTGTTTAAAAAGTAAATGAAAGGAAAAAACTCAAACAGTTTAGCCTCAAAGTGGAATATGATGAAAACAATAACTTGAGTCAAGATTTTCATGGTGAGTTTGGTTGTTCTCTTTTTGCTGTCATTTCAGAAAAGACACCTGCGCATCCAACAAAGATCAAAAGGCAAAGTTTTCCTACCCTGACCAGTTTCCGCCTATATTAGTGTAGGGATATTGGTGTCCAGTTGTGTGTAAGTCAGTAAGTTTGTGTATGCATGTGTGTGTGGATATGTGAATGTATGTGTTTGTGTATGTGGATATGTGAAGGCATGTGTTTGTATGTGTGGATATGTGAATGTATGTCTGTGTGTGTATATGTGAATGTATGTGTGGATATGGGAATTTATGTGTTTGTGTATGTGGATATGTGAATGTATGTGTGTGTGTGTGGATATGTAAATGTATGTGTGTGGATACATGAATGAGTGTGTGTGTGTGGATATGTGAATATGTGTATGTGTGTGGATATGTGAATGTGTGTGTGTGGATATGTAAATGTTGTGTGTGGATACGTGAATGTATGTGTGTGTGTGGATATGTGAGTGTATGTGTGTGGATATGTGAATGTGTGTGTATGGATATGAGAATTGTGTGTGTGTGTGTGTGGATATGTGAATTATGTGTGTGTTGATATGTGAAAGTATGTGTGTGGATACGTGAATGTATGTGTGTGTGTGTGGATATGTGAAAGTATGTGTGGGGATGTGTGTGTGTAGATATGTGAATTGTGTGTGTGTGTGGATATGTGAATGTATGTGTATGTGTGTGTGTGGATATGTGAATTATGTGTGTTGTGTGCATGTTTGTGATAGTAACAACCTAAAGGTGAAAAGGAAAGAATGTAAAGTAAGAAGTTATTTATTGATTGACTGTGATTGTGAGATTGTTCAGTGCTTTTAAAAGGGCACAGTTAAATTTCAGGTGTATGTATTGGTTTTTTATTAAGATGATTCATAAAAATATTTGTCTTTGTGGAAAGATGCCATAATTTTCTTCTTCTTTTTTTTCATTTTTTTTTTCAAATTCATTCAAGATTCATTGAATTGCCACTTGTTAAAAGAAGTTTTGTAGGAATAGATGTGTGTTAGCCTTGTTTTAGTAAACTCACCTCCAGGTGCATAAGGTGGATTAACACCTATTATTCGTTTTGGAGACAGATGTGCACATTAAAGGCCCTTGTCTGTCCAGCCGTAGCCTTCGTTATTAGATAGCCTGACACACGCTAACGTGACATCACAGTAGTAGTTGGCTATCACAGCTCGCGCTCTGCCTCGACAGGTACAGGGGTCGCTGTAGGACTACATTATATTATATTTATATAATATAGTGTAGTCTAACTGTAACTACTATGTGTAAGCCTACTAGATCTACTATTACTACTACTACACATACTAGTAATAGATCTATTCAATAGTATGTAGAGAGCAACTTTCTGTTCACAATCAGTTTCTCTCTCTTTCTCTCTCTCTCTCTCTCTCTCTCTCTCTCTCTCTCTCTCTCTCTCTCTCTCTCTCTCTCTCTCTCTCTCTCTCTCTCTCTCTCTCTCTCTCTCACACACACACACACACATTACAAATACAATTATAGAAACAGCATATAATGTAAACAACAAATCGATTTTATTTTAGTCTCTCATGAATCTTTGTTTTTTTGCTTTCTTTTGTTTTATTTCAAACCACAGAGTTTTATTCATTTAAAAAGGGCAATACAGAGGGCCAAAAAGGACAGTGGCCAAAATACATTATAATATAGACCTAGATCTATAAATTGCACCACATATTATAAATAATACTCTATTTATCTATTCATATTATATACATGTAATAACAATAAATATTTCCCCTCTGCATTATAATGGGCTTGAGACCAACACAGCATTATATAAAAAATATAATGCTGTGGCTGCATTAAAAATATTTTGTTTTGATTTTAAAATGTTCTCTGTCTCAGTTATCGCTGCTTAATCATATTTATATATTTGGTAAAATAAACACTTTTGTGTAACTGGTCAGAGATTGTAGAATGCACAGGAAATTAACATATATTTAAAATCATGAACGTTTTGTAAAGGTTTTGAGTTTCCTCTCATTCTTTGAAAAAAATACCTTGTCTGTGAAGAGTTTGGAGTAGTTGTTAACCCTCTTGCCCCCAGAAAATTTTCAAGTGACCAGCCTCGGTTCCTCAAGTAAAGGGAAATAACTCCGTCAAATTATGGATTGATATCTTTTAAAAATCAATAATAAATTCAATTTCAAACATACACATGACGCATACATTTTTTACAATGTCAAGTAACCAGAGAAACTAATAATAAAAATAATTTTGATGTGATCTATTATTATTTGCACCATTATTTTATACCAAGAATGAGGAAAAATGTTGAAATTGAACTGAAATAAAAATAAAAATGTCACAAAAAGCACACAAGTTTCTATTTTCTGAGTTCAGTATGGTAGGCACCAAAACAAAAGTTTTTGCAGAGATGCACCTGACATAGGGTGCAACCAAAAGCAGTCTGGCACACGATTTTTTACGTTCCTGTTGCTTGTCTTGCGTAGGCACCAAAACAAAAGTTTTTGCAGAGATGCACCTGACATAGGGTGCAACCAAAAGCAGTCTGGCACACGATTTTTGTCGTTCCTGTTGCTTGTCTTGCGGCACCATGCGCAATATTTTTTTCTCCCGAAGAACCTGATGATCACGTGGTCCGTGGAATCAGCTACTGTAAGCCCAGCTACGCTTATGCTGTCTGATCTCCTCCTTTTCTGCATGAATTTCCCTCACAGAGACTCATGAGGATGCTGAGGCGGAAGTCGAGGTGACTCAGCTTGTTCGTCGGGAAAGATTTCCGATACAGGATCGATCCGTTGATAATTGCGACCTGTACCAGAAACCACACAGTGCACCGCCACCACTTTTTCGATCTCCGTCCGACAGGGTAGTAGGATCTGAATTGATCATGGAGATCAACCCCTCCCATTGACTTGTTGAAATCCATGATTGGACGGGGGATCTCCTTTTGAACGGGGCCTTCCTTCGTCCGGCGTTGGACGGTAGTCGACGAGGGGTTTGAAGCTGTTGAAAGAACGGTGACCGGACATTTATCGACCTAAAGCGTAGCCACAAGGTTCCCGTTCTGGCGCATTTTTGTGGTGCCTTTTGGCTCCTTTTTTTTTTAGAGCTCTTTGGGCCAGCCATGGTGAGTTGGTCGGATAGTGCCACAAGAGTAAGTGCCCTGTTGCAGGAGGTCAGTGGCGAGCTTCACCGAGGAAAAAAATTATCGTAAAAAAAATGATGGTTTCTGTTGTAGAAACGTTCCCCGAGCTTGGTGATAACAGCATTTGGGTCCTAGCTTAGATTTGCCTGTGTATACACAGAAGTCGAATAGATAGCCAGTCCATGGGTCGACAGCACACCACACGTTGACACCCCAGGATGTGGGCTTGCCGCAGATGTACTGTTTGAAGGAGGCAGCCGGTGTATTGGATCATGGCGTCATCAAAGCTAATGTCTCGGCCAGGCAGGTAAAGGGAATTAGACTTATCCACCACCAGATCCAAAAGGGGACGAATTTTGAATAAGGGGTCGTGCTCAGGATGACCCCTTGGATGAGCCGCAGAGTTATCGTTGAGGTGAAAGTATTGGCTCAACTTTTCATAGCAATGTTTTGTGCCTCAACACGAAGGAGAGGGTGCTCAGAGAAAATAATGAGGTGTCTCTTTATGCCAAAATAAATGTTCAAATAGAAAAAAATCTTGATGTCACTCACACGCACAGTGCAGGGCTGCCACCTTTTATCATTCCCATTCTTCTCCTGGGACTGTTCTGCACATGTATTAGTCTGGTTAGCACAGTCCTCTATGAAGGCCTCAGTGATGAACAAATGAAAATAGTCTATGGGCTGGGCATCCTCAGACAACCCATGAAGGACTGTGCTGTTATAATCTGTGAACTCATTCACATTCACATCTGATAATCGATCAGTCCAATCACTTGATCGGTCGGTACCCCGACGTTCGCCGTCTCACAACCTAAACTTAGATCTAGACTGTCTGAGTCTATCATCCTCCTCATCACTATCTACACCTTAATCACCTAATATGTCTTCATCAATGTCACTCTCATCATTATTGTTCTCTGCACCATCATAAAATGAAGCATTATCATCATTGTCATCGATAGATGACGTCGATGCAACATCACAGTACGAATCGTTTGATTTTGCTTCCTCCAAAGGTTCTGTGATGTCTCTCAGTTTCACAGATCCATTAGAAGAAGACACAAGTCTCAAGACACTTAATAATTTTAACTTCTTCTCCCCTTCAAGCAACTGCTGCACAGAAACATGGTAATTGCAGCCACTCATCTGTCGGTATTGGCTGAAGCGGAATTCTAAATCATCAGTCTGAAATTTTCCAAGCAGGACGTATTTAAAATGTTTATCCTCCAAAAGGTACACAATGAGCTGTAGAAATGCAGATAAAGTTTGCATCAGAGCGTCCATGGTTTCTCTTGAGAGTGTACCTTGAGTGTACCTTCTCGGGGCTTAAAAGCGAAGCTTTTCCAGACCTCTAACCAGTTCAAGGTTTGCTGGATGATAATAAAATTTGTATCACTGGTAGAGAAAATTGGTTTGCAATTCTCATTTCGCAATCTATATCCTTTAAAAAGATGCTTTACATTAAAAATTATTCCATAGTTGGACCATGGCAGATAAAAAATCTCTTGTCCCACTTGTCTCAATTCTCCATTTTGATTCAAAATGTTCTAAAGCTGTGACGTTCCTCCTATCAAAAACTTGCAACATAAGTTTCACACTTTGTTTTTCAGAAGGAGTGGGGATTGAGGCATTTATGGTTTAAGGTGGGTGCAAGCTTGATTGTAGTGTAGAGGACTTTTCCTCTCTGTACATCTTTGAAAGATGGGATAAAGACGACTTCATGGTTGACACACTAGGATAAGAAGGGCGAAACGTTGAGGGGAGGAAACATGAAAGATATCTCTGCATCCTTCTGTGCCAGCCAATTATTCCGAATACATTGAAAAAGATGCACCGTATCAAAAAGAAAAAACAGTCGCTCAGAAGGCGAAGCTGGATTACAGATATATGGTTCCAACTTACCACACCACACATGGCTGTGAAAGCATTCCTGTTGATTCGGTTGTTATCCGAAATAATACATATCACATGAAATCCAACCTTATGAAGCGTTCAAGAACATCGATTGTTGACTTATGCAGCCAGGCAGCATCAATATTCTTCACAGGTACAATGGCAATGACATCTTTCCACTTTGATGACAACACTGAAGAGATCATAAATACTTGAGCAGTACTGGCTTCAGAGATAGAACAATTGATTGCTGATCCTTCAAGTTTCCCCTCCTTGTATGAAAATGAAAGCTGATGAGCAATATGGATTTCATCCAGCATAAGAATAACATTCCGTTCACCTTCAGACATGCTCACACATTTTTAACGTAAGAACTCCTCATGCACTTTCTGGTCACAACCACTTTTCATCTGGAATGAAGATGCAAGTCTCCTCCTAAGATATGACGGATGTGGTAGACATAAAAAGGAATTTCGTAGAAGTAAATATGTGCGAGGAGCAGGTGCAAAGATCTGGAAAGCCCAGAGAGGAGTTGTTGAGGAATATCTCTTCGCAGGTGTATGGGCCAATGTCAACTATTCGATGAGGAAGTGGAATTTTGACATGTCAATTGTCTCATCTTCATTTTCGCATAATTCCTGGAGGGCCGTAACATGAAGCTGTAGTTGCTGCTCAAAGCTGATGCCATCAGTTATATGGACAGAAGAGTGTCAAACTGTGCCCAACATGTAAGAACAGGAGGGCCGGAGGAGTTGCCAAAAATCCATCTAACAGTAGAATTTGAGATGCGACCTGAAAACAAGATTTAGAAAACAATCAATAGCTTGTCACAATATATGAATACATACATGTGTGGAAAGCAGATTACATTTCTTTTATTTTTTATGATATTATAATATAGATATACCCACATAATATATACTATATTGAGACAGATGTGATAAATGTGCATCAAATAGCTCCTGACATATGTTTTAGCTTTAACAGGAAAAATGGTATAGGCCTACTTACAAAAAATGTGAAAAAAAAACAAAATAGCTCAACTAAAAAAGTAAAATATAATTTATAATAAAAAATAATATTTATAATTATATATTATCATCATATATGCATGATGTTGCTCTGTTAATTTTACACTGACTAGAAATTAAGTTTCATGAAAGATAATGAAGCTATATAATTATATATATATATATTTACATATATATTATATACATAGATAATTATCATATAAAAGTTTATATCATTAAGTCACGAACTTTATTTCTCCTCAACAAGTAGAGGATAAATTGTTAATTTGCACACTACAAGAATTAGCCATTATATAGAATAACAAAATAATTATCAATGATGAATAGATCTAAAGAACATTGATTTTCATTCACCAGAAGCCACTTGACTTTGTTTCATACAATACACTTATAGATTATTATACCACCAATATAAAATATAAAAGTCAATAATTTGTTGGTTCTTTGGACATTGTACTACAATATAAATATAATATTATACAATGGCAAGTATAGAACTAGAAATAAGAATGATACATTAAATTATCTATCAAATTAAGTTATTATCAGTTAACTTACTTCTGGTCTAGGCCTGCTCTCTCTTTATAAAGTATATACCCTTGCAATGTTTGCTATTATTAACTATATCATACACTCATACAGGCTAACTGAACAATATACAAATACACATAATATATATATATATAGATCTAGAGCCAAAATTCTATATCAGACTAGACTAACCTAGATTTTGATTTAGATTAGGCCTAGATTATAATTTATATCTAGTCTAGAGGTCGAGATCTAAAAATATACAAATACTATTATATAGTCTATATACATAGTATAGGCCTGTATATATATATATATATATATATATATATATATATATATATAATATAGTCTAGATCTAAAGCCTAAATTTTATATTATCAGACTAGATCTAAACTAACCTACATTTTGAGTTAGATTAGGCCTAGATTATGATTATATCTAGATAGATCTAGATCTACTTACAAACTTTTTCGGTGAATATTTCCACATGCATGTCCGTAAATATTTTCAAGGTAGAAACAAGTCTAGATCTGCCATCAGAATGATCTTGAATTTGGTAGAAACTCCAACTTTGAAGCTGAGCAGATGAAGAGTGATGTGGATCTTCAGTGACCTCATTAACTTCATTAAAATGACAAAAACTACCCATTTTATCTGCCTGCAGTCATTCACAAAATGAATCGTTGTCTCTGTTTTGCATGTCACGTCGACGATCATCAGGAGTTTTCCTTTTAATGGAAGTTGAGATGATGATAGATAAGATGGACAGTTGGTGAAGATGGAGGGATACGCATCTTTGCTTAATTAATTTGGGCCTGCTCCTTTCAACAGATAGAACACTACCATCTGGTCGAGTGACAGACTCAATTCTTATTATAAACTGTTCACAAAAGTGTTTTTGACAAACCACAGATTGTGAAGTTAGTTTGAAATTGTCTCTTGGGATTTTACTAATCCACAAATGACGTCTCTCCTCATCAGAAGAAAACGAAGCTCGCATCATAATTTTTCTCTGCAATTCGAACACAGCACTTTCGAGACATTATAAAAATACAGTTGAAGACACAATAATTAATAAAAAAAATGCTGTTGAAAACACTTAATAATCCAATAATAAGTGTAAATAATTCACAAATTACTTTATAAAAGTATTAAAAGAGACCGACAAACCAAAACAACGTTTGAATAAATCTATGGCGCATCAGAAAACGGAAACTAGCCTCTAGTCCAAACGATCGCCTACTATTGTGACGTCACGGAAAGGAAGTAGGCTTTTGTGTCAGTGTCAGTGTCAGGCTATCTAATCACGAAGGCTACGGTCCAGGGCAGTCCGGGCAAAGATCTTTTAAAATCCTATTAAAAAGACTTGAGATCACCTTAGTTGTGGATGTGGGTAAAATTAAATAAAAAACAAAACAACAAAAAGACTTGGCATAGAATTATCAAGCCGCCCAGCTCCCAATGTCTTAGTGAGTCCAAACAGTGGCAACACAATGAAGTGTTGAATGCTGTCTAGTGTGAAGGATGTGCCTGGGGTTAAAAGGATATGCCTGCCCTTAACTCATAGACTACACGATGTCCAACTCCCAACACAAGATTATGGCATGGGTACCCAAAAAAGTAGGGTGGTTATATTCATCATTTTTTTATTTGTTATTATTTTCTCTTCATTTTTTAAGACTACTTGCCAATTAAAATGGCTCTATTTTACACTATATGCCAGGGGAATTTCATAAGTTGGCCAGAAATAGGGGTGGTTCACTAAATTTGAGATGGAATAGTTATTACGAAGTAATATATCACAATAACATTTGAGGACATGATATATGGGTGGTCGCTCTTCGGTTCAAGATCGTTGCATGAATGTGACTGTTAGTAGTGTTAGTATGACCTTAGCGGTTACCTTGGATTTAATGTCTATATATGGTAAAATAGTCAAGTTTTCACAAAGTCTCAAGTATTTTTCTGTCAGAGAATGTAGAATGTATTGAAAGTTGTTATATGGCTAGAGGTACAACAAATACAGCAAAAAAACGGAACATTATTTGAATATTTATGAGAAAATGTGATGTATGATTATGATATGCTTCATTGTTTGTTTTTGGACGAAGAAATTCTCAACGATATGAAAATACAGCAAACAAAATGAGTTAGTTTCCTGTGTTATTCACATGATTTATTACTAACTTTACATTTACAAGATAGCTGAACTCTTTCTGGAACTAGATATAATATACATATTCAAATTGATTGTTTATGGTTTGGGAGGTCCATCAGAGGGGTTGCTCCCTGGGGACGGAGTCACTGTTTCCGTTTTACAGAATAATTATCCACTGTATGGTACAGTTCAAAGCAGGGCACATTACAGAGAGCAACATTACAATTACAGTCCGGACAGAACATTTTTTTGAACTCTCTTTCCAGCAGAATTACAAATCACACACCTGGGTCTGTGCTTTGGATCGTCATATTTTCGCATATACATGTATATATACATATATATAGTGTTAGTGGGGCTCAAAGAAACAGTCGACGACAACTGCATGTTTTCTTTTACGAGTTATTTGTCAGGCATTGTCAGGGGGAAAAGTTTGTTTTGTAGCAAGCTCGAAGGACATAACAGAATGCATTTAGAATATAGAACCAACTTTATTTAAGCATTCAGTTGATACAAGTGAGCCAGTCGGTAGACCGGATGAGCGACTGCTCAGAAGTAAACAAACACAGGAAACAGAGAGGGTCAAGTTCACCGGTGTCAGTTCTTGATTGTGTCCCATATAATATTAGTCTCCCCACAGCTCCCCCCCCCAAGGACAATGTGTAGAGCGTGATGATGCTCACTGATAGTTGATAGCGACGAGGAGGTCGAATTAAGCGGCCACTATGTTACGTTTGAAACATAAGACTTACACACGGTTACTACTGAACACAACAAAACATAATACTTACACATGATTACTACTAGACATAACAAACATAATATTTACTAAAGACATAACAAACATAATATTTACACATGATTACTACTAGACATAACAAACATAATACTTACACACATGATTACTACTAGACATAACAAACATAATACTTACACATGGTTACTACTAGACATAACAAACATAATACTTACACACGGTTACTACTAGACATAACACAACATAACACTTACACATGGTTACTACTAGACATAACAAACATAATACTTACATACTTACAAACGGTTACTACTAGACATAACAAACATAATACTTACACACGGTTACTACTAGACATAACAAACATAATATTTACACATGGTTACTACTAAACATAACAAAAATAAGACTTACACACGGTTACTACTAGACATAACAAACATAATATTTACACACGGTTACTACTAGACATAACAAACATAATACTTACACACGGTTACTACTAAACATAACAAACATAATATTTACACATGGTTACTACTAGACATGACAAACATAATACTTACACACAGTTACTACTAGATATAATAAACATAATACTTACACACGTTTACTACGATACATAACAAACATAATATTTACACACGGTTACTACTAGACATAACAAACATAATACTTACACACGGTTACTACTAGACATAACAAACATAATACTTACACACGGTTACTACTAGACATAACAAACATAATACTTACACACGGCTACTACTAGATATAACAAACATAATACTTACACACGGTTACTACTAGACATAACAAACATAATACTTACACATGGTTACTACTAGACATAAGAAACATAATACTTACACATGGTTACTACTAGACATAACAAACATAATACTTACACATGGTTACTACTAGACATAACAAACATAATACTTACACATGATTACTACTAGACATAACAAACATAATACTTACACATGGTTACTACTAGACATAACAAACATAATACTTACACATGATTACTACTATACATAACAAACATAACACTAAGATTACTACTATACATAACAAACATAAGATTACTACTAGACATAACAAACATAATACTTACACATGATTACTACTAGACATAACAAACATAAGACTTACACATGATTACTACTAGACATAACAAACATAATACTTACATACATAACAAACATAATACTACACATGATTACTACTGACATAACAAACATAAGACTTACACATGGTTACTACTAGACATAACAAACTAATACACATAACAATATAATACTTAAACACGGTTACTACTAGACATAACAAACATAATACTTTACACACGGTTACTACTAGACATAACAAACATAATACTTAAACACAGTTACTAATAGACATAACAAACATAATACTTACACACGGTTACTACTAATACATAACAAACATAATACTTACATATGGTTACTACTAGACATAACAAACATAATACTTTACACACGGTTACTACTATACATAACAAACATAATACTTACACATGATTACTACTAGACATAACAAACATAATACTTACACATGATTACTACTAGACAAAACAAACATAATACTTACACATGATTACTACTAGACATAACAAACATAATACTTACACATGATTACTACTATACATAACAAACACTAACACGACTACTACACATAACAATATAATACTACACATGGTTACTACTAGACATAACAAACATAAGACTTACACACGGTTACTACTAAACATAAGAAACATAATACTTAAACACGGTTACTACTAGACATAACAAACATAATACTTACATACTTATGGTTACTACTAGACATAACAAACATAAGACTTACACATGATTACTACTATACATAACAAACATAAGATTTACACATGGTTACTACTAGACATAACAAACATAATACTTACACATGATTACTACTAGACATAACAAACATAATACTTACACATGATTACTACTAGACAAAACAAACATAATACTTACACATGATTACTACTAGACATAACAAACATAATACTACATGATTACTACTAGACATAACAAACATAAGACTTACACATGGTTACTACTACACATAACAAACATAAACATACTTACACACGATTACTACTAGACATAACAAACATAATACTTACACACGATTACTACTAGACATAACAAACATAATACTTAAACACGTTACTACTAGACATAACAAACATAATACTTACACACGGTTACTACTAGACATAACAAACATAATACTTACACACGGTTACTACTAAACATAACAAACATAATACTTACACAAGGTTACTACTAGACATAACAAACATAATACTTACACACGGTTACTATTACTAGACATAACAAACATACTACTTTAACATGGTTACTACTGGAGAAACATAATACTTACACATGATTACTACTATACGTAACAAACATAAGAATTAAACACGGTTACTACTAGTACTAGACATAACAAACATAATACTTAAACATGGTTACAACTGGACATAACAAACGTAATACTTACACACGGTTACTACTAGACATAAGAAACGCATAATACTTACAAACGGTTACTACTAGACATAACAAACATAATACCTACACACGGTTACTACTAGACATAACAAACATAATACTTACACACGGTTACTACTAGACATAACAAACATAATATTTACACATGGTTACTACTAGACATAACAAACATAATATTTACACACGGTTACTACTAGACATAACAAACATAATATTTACACACGGTTACTACTAGACATAATAAACATAATACTTACACATGGTTACTACTAGACATAACAAACATAATATTTACAAATGGTTACTACTAGACATAACAAACATAATACTTACACACGGTTACTACTAGACATAACAAACATAATACTTACACATGGTTACTACTATAGACATAAGAAACATAATACTTACACATGGTTACTACTAGACATAACAAACATAATACTTACACATCGTTACTACTAGACATAACAAACATAATTCTTACACATGATTTACTACTAGACATAACAAACATAATACTTAAACATGATTACTACTAGACATAACAAACATAATACTTACACATGATTACTACTAGCTAGACATAACAAATATAAGACTTACACATGATTACTACTATACATAGCAAACATAAGACTTACACATGGTTACTACTAGACAAAACAAACATAATACTTACACATGATTACTACTAGACATAACAAACATAATACTTACACATGATTACTACTAGACATAACAAACCTAAGACTTACACACGGTTACTACTAGACATAACAAACATAATATTTACAAACGGTTACTACTAGACATAACAAACATAATACTTACACACGTTTACTACTAGACATAACCAACATAATATTTACACATGGTTACTACTAAACATAACAAAAATAAGACTTACACACGGTTACTACTAGACATAACAAACATAATATTTACACACGGTTACTACTAGACATAACAAACATAATACTTACACATGATTACTACTAGACATAACAAACATAATACTTACACATGATTACTACTAGACATAACAAACATAATACTTACACATGATTACTACTAGACATAAGAAACATAAGACTTACTACAAACATAAGGTTACTACTACACATAACAAACATAATACTTACACATGGTTACTACTAGACATAACAAACATAATACTTACACATGGTTACTACTAGACATAACAAACATAATACTTACACATGGTTACTACTAGACATAACAAACATAATACTTACACATGGTTACTACTAGACATAACAAACATAATTTCTTACACATGGTTACTACTAGACATAACAAACATAATACTTACACATGGTTACTACTAGACATAACAAACATAATACTTACACATGATTACTACTAGACATAACAAACATAAGACTTACACATGATTACTACTAGACATAACAAACATAATACTTACACATGATTACTACTAGACATAACAAACATAATATTACACATGATTACTACTAGACAAAACAAAGATAATACTTACACATGATTACTACTAGACATAACAAACATAATACTAACACATGATTACTACTAGACATAACAAACATAATACTTACACACGGTTACTACTACACATAACAAACATAATACTTACACACGGTTACTACTAGACATAACAAACATAATACTTACACACGGTTACTACTAGACATAACAAACATAATACTTACACACGGTGACTACTAGACATGACAAACATAATACTTACACACGGTTACTACTAGACATGACAAACATAATATTTACAAACGGTTACTACTAGACATAACAAACATCATAATTACACACGGTTACTACTAGACATAACAAACATAATACTTACACATGGTTACTACTAGACATAACAAACATAAGACTTACACATGATTACTACTATACATAACAAACATAAGACTTACACATGGTTACTACTAGACATAACAAACATAATACTTACACATGGTTACTACTAGACATAACAAACATAATACTTACACATGATTACTACTAGACATAACAAACATAATACTTACACATGATTACTACTAGACATAACAAACATAAGACTTACACATGATTACTACTATACATAACAAACATAAGACTTACACATGGTTACTACTAGACATAACAAACATAATACTTACACACGGTTACTACTAGACATAACAAACATAATACTTACACATGATTACTACTAGACATAACAAACATAATACTTACACATGATTACTAACTAGACAAAACAAACATAATACTTACACATGATTACTACTAGACATAACAAACATAATACTTACACATGATTACTACTAGACATAACAAACATAAGACTTACACACGGTTACTACTAGACATAACAATATAATACTTACACACGGTTACTACTAGACATAACAATATAATACTTACACACGATTACTACTAGACATAACAAACATAATACTTACACACGGTTACTACTAGGCATAACAAACATAATACTTACACACGATTACTACTAGACATAACAAACATAATACACACATGGTTACTACTATTACTAGACATAACAAACATACTACTTTAACATGGTTACTACTGGACATAACAAACATAATACTTACACATGATTACTACTATACGTAACAAACATAAGAATTAAACACGGTTACTACTAGTACTAGACATAACAAACATAATACTTAAACATGGTTACTACTGGACATAACAAACGTAATACTTACACACGGTTACTACTAGACATAAGAAACATAATACTTACACACGGTTACTAACTACACATAACAAACATAATACCTACACACGGTTACTACTAGACATAACAAACATAATACTTACACATGGTTACTACTAGACATAACAAACATAATACTTACACACGGTTACTACTAGACATAACAAACATAAGACTTACACACGGTTACTACTAGACATAACAAACATAATATTTACACTACTACACATAACACACATAATACCTACACACTTACTTCTAAACATAACAAACATAATACTTACACACGGTTACTACTAGACATAACAAACATAATACTTACACACGGTTACTACTAGACATAACAAACATAATACTTACACACGGTTACTACTAGACATAACAAACATAATACTTACACACGGTTACTACTAGACATAATAAACATAATACTTACACACGGTTACTACTAGACATAACAAACATAATATTTACACACGGTTACTACTAGCATAACAAACATAATACTTACACATGGTTACTACTAGACATAACAAACATAATATTTACACATGATTACTACTAGACATAACAAACATAATACTTACACATGGTTACTACTAGACATAACAAACATAATACTTACACATGGTTACTACTAGACATAACAAACATAATACTTACACATGATTACTACTAGACATAACAAACATAATATTTACACATGGTTACTACTAGACATAACAAACATAATACTTACACATAATTACTACTAGACAAAACAAACATAAAACTTACACATGATTACTACTAGACATAACAAACATAATATTTACACATGATTACTACTACTAGACATAACAAACATAAGACTTACACACATTACTACTATTAACAAACATAAGACTTACACAAACTACTAGACATAACAAACATAATACTTACACACGATTACTACTAGACATAACAAACATAATATTTACACATGATTACTACTAGACATAACAAACATAATACTTACACATGATTACTACTAGACATAACAAACATAATATTTACACATGGTTACTACTAGACATAACAAACATAATATTTACACACGGTTACTACTAGACATAACAAACATAATATTTACACATGATTACTACTAGACATAACAAACATAATACTTACACATGATTACTACTAGACATAACAAACATAATATTTACACATGATTACTACTAGACATAACAAACATAATACTTACACATGATTACTACTAGACACAAGAAACATAACAAACATACACACGGTTACTACTAGACATAACAAACATATACACACATACTATTACTACTAGACATAACAAACATAATACTTACACATGATTACTACTATACATAACAAACATAATATTTACACATGGTTACTACTAGACATAATATTTAACATAATACTTAACATAATTACTACTAGACATAACAAACATAAATACTTACACATGATTACTACTAGACATAACAAACATAATACTTACACACGATTACTACTATACATAACAAACATAACATGATTACTACTAGACATAACAAACATAAGACTTACACATGGTTACTACTATACATAACAAACATAATATTTACACATGGTTACTACTATACATAACAAACATAATATTTACACATGGTTACTACTAGACATAACAAACATAATACTTACACATGATTACTACTAGACATAACAAACATAATATTTACACACGATTACTACTATTACTAGACATAACAAACATTAATTTACACATAATATAACAAACATAATACACACATGATTACTACTAGACATAACAAACATAATATTTACACATATTACTAGACATAACAAACATAATATTTACACACGATTACTACTTAGACAAAACAAACATAATATTTACACACGGATTACTTACTAGACATAACAAACATAATATTTACTTACACACTAGACATAACAAACATATTTTTATTACTACTAGACATAAGAAACATAATATTTACACACGGGTACTACTATTACAGACATAACAAACATAATATTTACACACGGGTACTACTAGACATAACAAACATAATATTTACACATGATTACTACTAGACATAACAAACATAATATTTACACACGGTTACTACTACACATAACAAACATAATACTTACACACGGTTACTACTAGACATAACAAACATAATACTTTACACATAATTACTACTACAAACATAACAATATAAGACTTACACACGGTTACTAACATACATAACAATATAATACTTACACACGGTTACTACTAGACATAACAAACATAATATTTACACACGGTTACTACTAGGACATAACAAACATAATATTTACACACACTACTACTACTAGACATAACAAACATCATACTTACACACGGTTACAACTAGTTATAACAAACATAATATTTACAGACGGGTACTACTTGACATAACAAACATAATACTTACACATGGTTACTACTATTACTAGACATAACAAACATAATATTTAACATGGTTACTACTGGACATAACAAACATAATACTTACACATGATTACTACTATACGTAACAAACATAAGAATTAAACACGGTTACTACTAGTACTAGACATAACAAACATAATACTTAAACATGGTTTCTACTAGACATAACAAACGTAATATTTACACACGGTTACTACTAGACATAAGAAACGTAATACTTACAAACGGTTACTACTACACATAACACACATAATACCTACACACGGTTACTACTAGACATAACAAACATAATATTTACACACGGTTACTACTATTACTAGACATAACAAACATAATATTTACACACGGTTACTACTAGACATAACAAACATAATACTTACACACGGTTACTACTAGACATAACAAACATAATATTTACAAACGGTTACTACTAGCATAACAATAACAAACATAATACTTACACACACTACTAGACATAACAAACATAATACTTACACATAACAAACATAATGGTTACTATTACTAGACATAACAAACATAATACTTACACACGGTTACTACTAGACATAACAAACATAATACTTACACACGGTTACTACTAGACATAACAAACATAATATTTACACACGGTTACTACTAGACATAACAAACATAATATTTACACATGGTTACTACTAGACATAACAAACATAATACTTACACATGGTTACTACTATACATAACAAACATAATACTTACACATGGCTACTACTAGACATAACAAACATAATATTTACACATGGTTACTACTAGACATAACAAACATAATATTTACACATGGTTACTACTAGACATAACAAACATAATACTTACACATGATTACTACTTGACATAACAAACATAATGCTTACACATTTACACTACTAGACATAACAAACATAAGATTTACTACTACTTGACATAACAAACATAATACTTACACACGGTTACTACTTGACATAACAAACATAATATTTACACACTGACATTACTTCTAGACATAACAAACATAATACTTACACACGGTTACTAGACATAACAAACATAATACTTACAAACGGTTACTACTAGACATAACAAACATAATATTTACACATGATTACTACTAGACATAACAAACATAATATTTACACACGGTTACTACTAAACATAACAAACATAATAACACGGGTACTACTTGACATAACAAACATAATATTTACACACGGGTACTACTATTACTAGACATAACAAACATAATACTTTAACATGGTTACTACTGGACATAACAAACATAATACTTACACATGATTACTACTATACGTAACAAACATAAGATTTAAACACAGTTACTACTAGTACTGACATAACAAACATAATACTTAAACATGGTTACTACTGGACATAACAAACGGAATACTTACACACGGTTACTACTAGACATAAGAAAAACGCAATACTTACAAACGGTTACTACTACACATAACACACATAATACCTACACACGGTTACTACTAGACATAACAAACATAATACTTACACATGGTTACTACTAAACATAACAAACATAATATTAACACATGGTTACGACTAGACATAACAAACATAATACCTACACACGGTCACTACTAGACATAACAAACATAATACTAACACATGGTTACTACTAGACATACCAAACATAATACTAAGACATGGTTACGACTAGACATAACAAACATAATACTAAGACATGGTTACGACTAGACATAACAAACATAATACTAAGACATGGTTACGACTAAACATAACAAACATAATACTAAGACATGGTTACGACTAGACATAACAAACATAATACTAAGACATGGTTACTACTAGACATAACAAACATAATACTTACACATGGTTACTACTAGACATAACAAACATAATACTTAGACATGGTTACGACTAGACATAACAAACATAATACTAAGACATGGTTACGACTAGACATAACAAACATAATACTAAGACATGGTTACGACTAGACATAACAAACATAATACTAAGACATGGTTACTACTATACATAACAAACATAATACTAAGACATGGTTACTACTAGACATAACAAACATAATACTAAGACATGGTTACGACTAGACATAACAAACATAATACTTACACATGGTTACTACTAGACATAACAAACATAATACTAAGACATGGTTACGACTAGACATAACAAACATAATACTTACACATGGTTACTACTAAACATAACAAACATAATACTAACACATGGTTACGACTAGACATAACAAACATAATACTTACATATGGTTACTACTAGACATAACAAATATAATACTTACAAATTGTTACTACTAGACATAGCAAACATAAGACTTACACACGGTTACTACTAGACATAACAAACATAATATTTACACATGGTTACTACTAGACATAGCAAACATGACTTACACACGGTTACTACTAGACATAACAAACATAATACTTTCACTTGGTTACAACTAGACATAACAAACATAATACTTACACACTAGACATAACAAATATACTTGTTACTACTAGACATAACAAACATAAGACTTACACACGGTTACTACTAGACATAGCAAACATAATACTTACACATGGTTACACATAGGTTACTACTAGACATAACAAACATAATACTTTCACTTGGTTACAACTAGACATAACAAACATAATATTTACACACGGTTACTACTAGACATAACAAACATAAGACTTACACACACGGTTACTACTAGACATAATAAACATAATACTTACACACGGTTACTACTAGACATAACAAACATAATATTTACACATGATTACTACTAGACATAGCAAACATAAGACTTACACACGGTTACTACTAGACATAACAAACATAATATTTACACATGGTTACTACTAGACATAGCAAACATAATACTTACACACGTTTACTACTAGACATAACAAACATAATACTTTCACTTGGTTACAACTAGACATAACAAACATAATACTTACACATGGTTGCTACTAGACATAACAAACATAATACTTACACTTACACACGGTTACTACTAGACATAACAAACATAATATTTACACATGGTTACTACTAGACATAGCAAACATAATACTTACACATGGTTACTACTAGACATAACAAACATAATACTTTCACTTGTTTACAACTAGACATAAGAAACATAATACTTACACATGGTTGCTACTACTAGACATAACAAACATAATACTTACAAACAGTTACTACTAGACATAACAAACATAATACTAACACACAGTTACTACTAGACATAACAAACATAATACTTACACACGATTACTGCTAGACATAACAAACATAATACTTACACACGGTTATTACTAGACATAACAAACATAATACTTACACTTACACACGGTTACTACTAGACATAAAAAACGTAATACTTATACATGGTTACTACTAGACATAACAAACATAATACTTTCACACGATTACTACTAGACATAACAAGCATAATACTTATAGACGGTTACTACCAGCCATAACAAACATAAGACTTACACACGGTTACTACTAGACATAAGAAACATAATACTTACACACGGTTACTACCAGACATAACAAACATAATACTTACACACGGTTACTACTAGACATAACAAACATAAGACTTACACATGGTCACTAGACAAGAAAAAAGCCAGAAAGATGGGGATACATTGTTACACATATCAATATTTATTCAGTTTTGGTTTTGTTGCATTGTGTATACAAAAATCAGAAAATCAGGTTTTGTTGGTAGATTGACAACCTTATTGAATATCCTACATTACATTGGGAGAAGCATTTTAATTAATTGGATCACAAGACTTAAGATTTTTGAAGACAAGCGATCGATCCACATGTCCAGAAAAAGGCCAAACAAATAAAATATTTAAAAACATGTCAAAATAGAGGAAATTTTGGTGACCACGGTCAAATAAAGAAAAGCAAAGAATTGTCTGATAAAAGCGGGTCCAATGATGAAGCGTTGGCCTCTCAACCAAAAGCGAGTGGCTATGTGCCCTGATACTAGTAAGAGGTTGAACAGTTATCAAGCAAAACCCATCCTCTTGTGCCAAGTGGGTGGATCGACACTGTGTCCAATCAGAGATGGCCAATAAAAAGGAAATCCCATGTGCACACAACACTGGGTGCACATTACAAATTCTGTGGCTCCTTACTACATGGCAGTCAGGGCAACATTGAAATCCTACAAAAAATGCCTGATCTCACCTTAGTGGTGGATATGGCTAAAATCGCATGACCTTTTGGTTGAGAGGCCCCACACCTTACCTCTGGACTACTAATTCCCCCTCTAAAAAGGTGAAGTGATCTGAAAAAGAAAAAAGAGAGAGAGAGAGAGAGAGAGAGAGAGAGAGAGAGAGAGAGAGAGAGAGAGAACACAGAGAGACACAGTAGGGAGAGAGAGAGAGAGAGAGAGAGAGAGAAACACAGAGAGACACATAGGGCTACACACACAAAAACCCTATATAGTTAATAATAATAGTGATGGGATAATAAAATATGCTCTGAAACTGAAACAGTAAATACGGCTGTGATTTGTGATCATTAGACTTAGACTGAACGAATCAAACGGGAAAAAAAATGCTTAATCTTAAATATATTATATTCATGAACGAAACCAATGAGTTAAGTAGAAATAGTCAACTTTCATGTGAAATGAGGTCGCCATGGCTTCGTGACGTGAATCTTCCTAACAAAAAATGGCCACTTTCCACGGTCGATTTCTTGAATCTCCAATGGCTATAAATGAATCAGGATGTTTTGGATAAGGAATCAGGTATTTTTGGTCTGACAATAAAACATGTTTTGGTTAAATAAGGAATCAGATGTTTTGGTCTGACAATAAAACAGGTGTTTGGTTAAATAAGGAATCAGGTGTTTTGGTCTGACAATAAAACAGGTGTTTGGTTAAATAAGGAATCAGATGTTTTGGTCTGACAATAAAATAGGTGTTTTGGTTATAAGTTTTTTGGTCTGACAATAAAACAGGTGTTTTGGTTAAATAAGGAATCAGATGTTTTGGTCTCAGAATAAATCAGGTATTTTGGTTTAATAAGGACGGGTGTTCTGGTCTGACAAGAAATCAGGTGCTTTGGTTAAATGACAGGTGTCATGGTTAAACAACCAAATTAGGTGTTCTGGTCTGACAACAAATCAGATGTTTTGGTTAAATAAGGACATGTGTTCTGGTCTGACAACAAATCAGATGTTTTGGTTAACGAATCAGGTGTTTTGGTTAAATAAGGACAGGTGGTGTTCTGGTCTGACAACAAATCAGGTGCTTTGGTTAAATAAGGACAGGTGTTCTGGTCTGACAACAAAAAAGGTGCTTTGGTTAAATAACGAATTAGATGTTTTAATTAAATAACAGGCATTTTGATTTAGCAACAAGTCAGATGTGTTGGCATAATCAAATAAAATAAAATAATTTAAAAAGTGTTGAGTTACAATAACAAATAATCAAGTTATGTAAAAATGCTTAGACTTAAACCAAAACTAAATAACAAAACTAAAAATAAAAAATTGAATTGTTTTAATTATTTTCTAACGAGGTAAATCTAAGAAGAAGGGTAAATGTTAATAAAAAATAAAATTTAAAAATTTGTGCATCATGAAAATAACTTTTGATACAAAAAAGACTAAAGAGTAAAAAAGAATTAACTTTTCATTGTCTAATCTATGGTGCATACTGGCCATTGCAATATACATAGTGTAACATAGTTCCATAAACTTGGTAAAACCAAATACATAATTTTAAGGACTAGGAAAAACGTATTCCAGAATTCTTGAAATAACACTAAGGAAAAGAGTAGAGGATCAGATAGAAGAGTGGATTTAGACCAGGCATTTGACACTGTGAGGAGTGAACGATGGCATTCCTTAAGAGAACACAACATAGAGCAAAATTTAATAGAAGCCATTAAAAGTTTTTACAATAAACCAACATGTGCAGTGAGAGTAGCTGGAAATGTATCTAAAGAATTTGATGTAGATATAGGAGTAAGACAGGGTTGTGTCCTAAGTCCTCTTTTTTGTTTAGCAGATTTATGGATTCAGTCGCAAAGGCATCCTCAAAAATGAAGAAAATGAATGTAGGTAGGCCTATGTGGAAGCTCAAACCAGTAAATGTATCAATGCTTTCATTTGCTGATGATTTAGTTCTGTTTTATAAATCAGAAAGGGATCTCCAGTCGAATATCAACATGATGAATAATGAATTAAATAAAAGAGGAATGAGAGTAACTCATCAGCAAAAAGAAAACCAAAACAATGCTAGTAACTAGGGAAGCTAAAACACAAAATCTTAGATTGGGCAGGGACAATTAAGAACAAGTTTAAAGCTACAATTACCTAAGAGTAATGATTAACTCAGAGGGAAAACTAAGAGAAGAAATCAGTCAGAGAATCAAAAAGGCAAGTGCAATATACAACCATCTAGGAAAGGCATTTGTAAGTCAACAAGAATTGTCAGCTAAAACCAAAATGGCGGTATATAACACAGTTTAACTTTCACGGAGGGAAACAGAAAATGTCAGGACCGGTGGCCTGGAGAAAGCTCATTTCGGCATCTAAACCCATATGCTGGAAGGTAGAATGGGAGCTATAAAGAAAGAAAGCAAAGAAAAAACAGAACTTGTGTCACTTTTATAATAATAAAAAAATGTTTAACACAATTTAATAGCTCTGAATCATTTGCTTTATACTTTTTACTTGAATGGCACAACATGAAAATTCATTCACTTTTTTTAAAAGTTTTAGTTCTATTCCAAATTTCTAACGAGAAAGTCAGTGTAATCTAAATTTGTCCCGTCTGTATACATACGTTTCCGGTATAGGTATTTGTAATCTAGATCTGGTTAATGACAGGACATTTTCAAACTTATGTTAGATGCATCATGCAAAAGCAAATTATCCCCCAATCTAAAAATAGTGCTAGAGATAACAAAATAAACAAAGACATTTTTAACAACAAGACGTTTCACTAGCTAGCTCACAATACAGGCAAAGAGAGTCCTTTTTTCAAATTTATGTCCGATTGCCCCCACTTTTGGTACATTATATAAAGCATCTATGAAGCAATACAGAATTTCACCAAGTAGTAGTAGTAGATCTTCTTTTTTTTAAAAGTCTGATTGCCCCCACTTTTGGTATATATAGCATCTATATGAAGCAATACAAAATTTCACCAAGTAGTAGTAGTAGTAGTGATCTTCTTTTTTTTTAAAAGTCTGATTGCCCCCACTTTTTGGTATATAATATAGCATCTATATGAAGCAATACAAAATTTCACCAAGTAGTAGTAGTAGTGATCTTTTTTTAAAAGTCTGATTGCCCCCACTTTTGGTATATATAGCATCTATATGAAGCAATACAAAATTTCACCAAGTAGCGATCTTCTTTTTTTATTTAAGTCTGATTGCCCCCACTTTTGGTGTATAGCACCTATGAAGCAATACAAAATTTCACCAGGTATTAGTAGTAGCGATTTTTTTTATTTATGTCCGATTGCCCCCACTTTTGGTATATAGCATCTATGAAGCAATACAAAATTTCACGTAGTAGCGATCTTTTATATCTTTTCAATTTTTTTTCCAAAGTAAATTTAAAAAAATTAAATTTGCCAAACAATGGAAAAGTTGCTATATGAATTTTCAAAAAATTAACAGAATCAAAAACCGCTCAATTTATCAAACATCATGGCAACCATCTGAGAACAAAAACACTTTTTTTCCCAGTTAATTTAGACATGCTGACTTCAATGGTAGTAAATTAGTAGTGATTATAATTGCCCAACTTAAATATAAAAAAAATAATTTCAGGAGTGGGGGGGGGGGGGGGGGATACTAATTTTGCGTTTGACAAGCGGGACTGCAGTTTGTTATTTTGACCCTTATCTTTCCTTCCCTCTGACAACAAAGAGAGTGTGACGGCAAAAAAGGGTGGTAATTTTTAAACCAGCAAAGGATGATGCATTACAAGTAATTGCTTAATAGATGTAGAGAAAAGTGGGTCAGGTGAGAAAGGCTGTAATTGTAGGAAGATATATCGAGGACGAAAGGTAATTCACAATCACGTATGTAACAAAAACGATATTTGAAAAAAAAATCTTTACAACAAGTGTTGCACGCATAAAAAGGACAGGGGACAAGCAAGACCCACTTACTGAAAACATGGGCTTGCCGCTACGTTATTTTTAGATCTAACCTCAGCGAGGACAGAAGTAGGCGAGATGAAGTGTCTTGAGTTATAATGGTCTTTAGAGATATCTCGATCTGTCTAGATCAAGATGTAGATTTTAGATCTAAATCTATCTAGACAGACAGAGGGATATTGAGAGATTTACGCTTTATACTGACATGGGGCACCAGTCAATGGCAAACCTTGGTTTATGTCAAGAAAAGAAAAGGGATCCATCACCGTTGCTACGCAATGTAGCAAAGGCATAAACAAATACATGTCTGGTTTTTCCAACTTTATGGAACTTTTTACGATGAGATCAAAGGTATAATCAACATATTGAAACTGAAAGCACATTGCAAACTTTAGATCAAAGACGTAATCAACACATTGAAAGCACATTACAAACTTTGGCAAATTCAAGACTAATTCTCATTACGATATTGTTACATAAGAGCGGAATGACTTCCAAACTTCAGTCAAATAAAAATTTCCCATTTGTAGAAAAAAATAGAGTCATCACATATGAGTTGAGACAAATTAAATAAATTTAAGTCTTTGCGACCATTGGATATCAATATCTTTTGGCAAATTAGGTATTATTACTATTATCATATGATTAGGGACTCATGTGAGAAAATAAATGCATATATTTTCCCCACTCAACCCAGATGCAAATGGGTACCTGCATCAACTTAGGAGTAAACACCTGGAACAGACTAGAGTCATGTCAAGGAGGTTATTATTATCACCTGTTCCGCTTCTTGCTATAGAAAACCGGGATAAGATCAAGCCCTATGGGCCATAGAGACCTTGAAGGAGCTCTATCTACTTAGTAGATCAAGATTTATGGACCAAAGCAGAGCTAACATGTATATAAGTGTTAACTCCATAAAACAAAAGAAAGCTGGCTCTGTTTGCTTGATTCATGGAAATTCCCTCTGTGCACCGTTGCGGTGATCTCAGGGAGAATTAAGAGCAAACAGCAAGATAAAAGATTAGTGAAAGAATGAAAGGAAATAAATAGGACCTGTGTCAGTAGCGTCCTCAAACCACTCAAACCACCCACTATTGACTTAACCCACTAATGACTTTGTCCACTATTGACTTTACCCATTAATGACTTTACCAATTAATGACTTTACCAACTAATGACTTTACCCACTAATGACTTTGTCCACTATTGACTTTACCCATTAATGACTTTACCAATTAATGACTTTACCAACTAATGACTTTACCCACTAATGACTTTGTCCACTATTGACTTTACCCATTAATGACTTTACCAATTAATGACTTTACCAACTACTTTATGACTTTGTCCACTATTGACTTTACCCATTAATGACTTTACCAATTAATGACTTTACCAACTAATGACTTTTACCCACTAATGACTTTGTCCACTATTGACTTTACCCATTAATGACTTTACCAATTAATGACTTTACCAACTAATGACTTTACCCACTAATGACTTTGTCCACTATTGACTTTACCACTAATGACTTTGTCCACTATTGACTTTACCCATTAATGACTTTGACTTTACCACTAATGACTTTGTCCACTAATGACTTTACCAACTAATGACTTTACAAACTAATGACTTTACCCACTAATGACTTTACCAATGAATGACTTTACAAACTAATGACTTTACCCACTAATAACATAACCAACTAATGACTTTACCCACTAATGATTTTTTACAACAAACTTACAATAAACAATCTGCAAAGTCATAGATATCATGGAAAGTCCCCACTAAGAAAATGTAAATACAAACATTTGTGGTATTCAAAATATTTAAAAAGCAAAGAAATATCTCCAAACTCATGTGTTACAAATCACAACATAGAAATAATAATACTATTACTATCTTAAACAACAACAACATCAAATGACAATTTCTTTTTAAAAAACGCTTCTCAAGAAAACAAAACAGGAAGAGAGACAACGATAGCCAGAGGCTAACTCGTTTCAAATGATGACACATCACAGACAATGAAATCGAAAGTCGCTTCTGGTAGAAAACATTCTCAAATGAATATGGGTCATTTAGAACCTTTGTGCAAAATATGGTTACTCCTTTAGGTAGCCTGACAACAGAGCATTTGACACACAAAGAATAACCAACTTATAATCATATATATATAAATTCACCGTTTGCAGGTCTTTCAAAACAATGCTGCACAGTTCACAATGAAAAAACGTAAATCAGGAAGAGTAAGTCCCATTTTAAAAGAACTCCATTGGCTTATTGTTTCCAAAAGAATTTCCTTCAAAATTAAAATTTTGGTCTTCAAAACTCTTCATGGCTCCTCCCCTCCTCTAGTCTTACATCTTTTGGAAGCCAGGACAAAAAGCAAAAAATGAGTGTTTCTAGAACTGAAAAGTGAGCGGGGTCAATGAAATATACTTCTCTCACATTGCAGCCGTTGCTTGGGGCGACTTGCATCTGGGTACATGTATCACTATCATCAAACTCACTCAGAGAAGTACCCTCTGACTGAGGTTTTAAAAAGAATTTAAAGCAATTTCTTTTTTTTTTGTCAATTGAAAAGACTTGCCCAGTTATTTTAAAGCAATTCTTTATTGCCCTATTTACCCACTTTTAAAATAGTTCATCTTGTTATTGTTGAGCATTTGTATATTCTACCCATTTGTAATAACATCACGTTCATGTATATTGCCTTTTTTGTCAAGGTTATGTAATTTAATGTACAGCGCATAGACCTTGTTCTCTCGAACGAGATATGTACGCATTATAAATGTCAATTTAATTATTATTATCATTATTATTATAAATTACCTTCTTTGCTTCATTCTATTATTACTATAGAAACCAGGACAAGCCGAAGCTCTATGGACCTTAGCAATTCATATTTACATCAGAAATTGTGACATAAAAGCCAAGTTGAGTGAACAATCTCTACAATTAAAGAGTACAAATATCCAGCAACGTTTTGAAAGTTCATTGTAAAGATTTGTCACGGCAGGAATTCCCTCATAAATAGACGAAAAAGAGAAATGACCTGATACCGATGACTTGTCAAAATGAATACATTCATTAAAAAGCACACAAATGATTTAAAACATCAATAACCTTTAGCCACACAATTAAAATTAAAGACTAAAGACAATTTATAAATACATCACGCAATCATTTGGCTTCAATATTTTTTGTTACGTTTTCATAATTGGTTTTGTTTGCAGTCACTTTCTCACAACATTGGAAAAGTAACTTGACAATGACATTTGATTTCGCCCTCCCAATATTGTCATGAAGAAACAAACAAAATTTAATTTCTGTCACTGATTGACTCCCGTTTGTAGGGCTTACCTGTTATCTCTGGTCCGATCATCGTAGACCTTATCATTAATACCACTATAGTAATTTCAGTCCCGTCTCTCCTTTCGTATAAAAGCTTTTTCTAGTCCGATCATCGGCGACTCTAAAGCCAACATGCTGACAAAGGCCATCATGTTGACAAAAAATAGGAGTCCGAGATAAGTGATCACCTGTTGGGAACAAAAAAACAAAAATGTGAAAACAAATCACATACATTTCCTTGTAAATGTCTGTATTATAGAATACCATATCATCATGATTACTTCCCTTGTAACAATATAACGTCCCTTTGTATTGTCAATTATGGTCATCTAGATTCTAATAGTAATAGTCAGACACTCAATATGATTTTCTTCTTCTCATATCTCAACCATCCTAAATGAAAAACAATTTAGATTTAGATCTAGAAACTAGGTCTACGTGTATTTAGTACACATTATAAATCTAAAACAATAACTGATGAAGCACATTGTTATCTTATCTGAAAGGGAGTTTTATAGTATGGAGGTCTAGCTCTAGATTTAGAATTTAGATCTACATTTCTAGATCGAAGTCCAGAGTTAAAACACAATTATTTAGCCCGCTCAATACAGATTAGATTTCATTTTCCTGACATTCAGTTCTAGATTATTGTTTCAATTTGAGATCTGTAATGTTGTGTAGATTTTGTTAGATCTAGATCTAGTTCTAGGTTCATTTTTGTTATTGTCTATTATTTTAATTTTGTTTGTTTCTAAGAACGCTGAGAAGAAGAAGAGGAGAGAGAAGGGGAAGAAGAAGGAGGAAAGGGAGAAAAACAAAATGATGAAGTAGAAGAAGGAGAGTAAGAAGAAGTTGAAGAAAAAGAAGAAGAGGAAGAAGAAAAAGACTAAAAAGAAGAAGAAGAACAAGGAAAAGAAGAGGACGAGGAACAAGAACAAGAACAAGAACAAAACCAAAACAAAAATAGCAAGAAGGAGCAGGAGGAAGAGGAGGAGAAGAACTTCAAGAAGACGATGTGGAGATGTGTGATCTTACCCGCAATAACAGAAATTTTACTAGTAATAAATAAATAAATAAATATCTATTCCTTCTCCTTCTTCTTCTCTTTTTATAATAATCATCACCACAAATGTTAACATTATTATTTACAGTATTAGAATGATTATTAAAAAGAGTAGAAATTGTAGTTGAAGTTATACTGCTGTTGTAATAACATTATTAGTTACGAATAATGACGTGGGATACAAACTGCCCTCGTATTTTACTATTATTAAAGAAGGGATTCAGGCTCCACACAAAAGAGTTACCATTTGTATGTTTCTTAAACAAGGGAAGATAATTTTCCGCGCTAAACGCCCCATTACAGCATCTATTTCACAAGAATAAATCTTAAAATATTAATTCCTTGTGTTAAAATACAATGGCCAGGCGTAAAACCATATTCTTGAACACTGATTTGATGTTTATAAGTTAAAGGCTTGATCGAAAATGAGCTATATATACAATCCCTAAGTCTAAGTTATGCATTTCAGTCAGACATCCGACCTCGATCGTCAACTGATGATATGCGTCACTGCCGTTTTGTCACACCTCTCGATGCTATGTACATAGCAAGTATGGCAGTGACCAGATCTTCGATGCCGCACAACATTTGGTTTTTGTTGATTTTTACCAATTTCTTGATTTTTCTCAAGCCTAATTTTTTTTGGACGATGGCCAATGGATTTGTCTAATGAATTACGAAATAAAATTTTAAAAATTGAAATTTAGCACAAAGCACCAACCGTGCATGACACAGACGATATGTAAAAACCGAAATGTGTGTTCGGACCTTCGACACATGACGGTGCTTGAAAGTAACAGCTAAGAAATAAATTCAAAACCAAAAAAAAGGTTGATGGCCAGCAAGAAAGCTGTTCAGTCAAGTCAGGTCAGGTCAGGTCAGGGCAAGCCAGATCAGGTCAAGTCAGACCCAAGCCAAGTCAGGTCAGGTCGGGTCAGGCCAGGTTGGACTTACCAGATTGGCATCGTTATAATAAAAGAGATCGTCCCTATTGGCAAAGTAGGAATCCACAATGCTGAGGTGAATCAGGTAAGCCATGTAGGTTAACTTGCCCAGAAACACGAAGGAGACCAGGACAAAAGCGCATTCACAGGACCTGGAAAAGAATGCAGTGAGTTTAAAAACAGCTGAGAAAAATTATATTTCGTTTTGATTTGATTTCATGTGATTTTACCCTCCACATCCACGACTAAGATGATCTCTAGATTTTTTTATAGGATTTTAACTTTTGCCGAGACTACCCTGTAAACAGCCGTACAATTTTTTAATAAACATCAAGTGTTGTGATCTGCACTAAGGACCTCCGTTTTAACGTCTATCTCCAATGTGACTACGTGTCGATCTACCTACCTGGACCAGGGGAGGATTGTTTTACTAGAAGAAAGAATCAACCAATGAAACGCAAAGGCTACGATGACTTACCTCCGTAACCAGCCGCACAGGCTATGATGACCAAGAGACGCACGCCCCCCACACGGAGCGCGACACGGCGTTGTACAAAGCCGCCACACCCACGCTACTGACGGCTTCCCCCGCTGATGTCATTGTGCAGGCCGTAAACAACGGCAAGGCCTGATGCTACAGCTACCATCCATCCTAAGACAACCATCCACTGAAAAGAACAAAAAAAGAAATTGAAAACTTACAGTCAAAACCCAGTGTAAATCTTGACTTATTTTCCGTGGGAGGGGGGGGGGAAGGTTCTCCTGGTCCCCTCCTGCCATTTCACAAAGCAGTTCAATCCAAACTTTTTGTCATCAAGAGAGTTACGAATTTAAAAATTTTAAAAGTATCAATATAAATATGATATACTTGTTACAAGCACCATAGGGATGAGGAGACAAACAAGAGATGCAAGGGGCATGCCAAAGGGATGAATAACGGAAGTGTTTCGTGGAGTTATAACAAAGTAGTTTGCTCAAAATCGCAAAGATTTTAGAAAAAATTAAACAAATGAGTTGTGAAATATCTTCATTGGACATTGTAAAATATCTGCATTGGGCAATGTGAAATATCTGCATTGGACATTGTGAAATATCTGCATTGAACATTGTTAATTATATGCATTGGACATTGTGAAATATCTGCATTGAACACTGTGAAATATCTGCATTGGGCATTGTGAAATATCTGCATTGAACATTGTTCATTATATGCATTGGACATTGACAAAATATCTGCATTGGGCAATGTGAAATATCTGCATTGGACATTGTGAAATATCTGCAGTGGGCAATGTGAAATATCTGCAGTGGGCAATATTAACTATCTGCATTGGGCATTGTGAACTATCTGCATTGAGCATGTGAAATATCTGCACAGGGCAATGTGAAATATCTGTATTGGGCATTGTGAAATATCTGCATTGACAATATAAAATATCTGCATTAGATATAGTGAAATATCTGCATTGGATATTGTGAAATATCTGCATTGGACATTGTGAAATATCTGCATTGGGCAATGTGAACTATCTGCATTGACAATGTGAAATATTTGCATTGGCCATTGTGAAGTATTTGCATTGGACATTGTGAAATATTTGCATTGACCATTGTGAAGTATTTGCATTGGACATTGTGAAATATCTGCATTGGACATTGTGAAATATCTGCATTGGGCATTGTGAAGTATTTGCATTGGACATTGTGAAATATCTGCATTGGACATTGTGAAATATCTGCATTGGGCATTGTGAAATATCTGCATTGGACATTGTGAAATATCTGCATTGGGCATTGTGAAATATCTGCATTGGACATTGTGAAATATTTGCATTGGACATTGTGAAATATCTGCATTGGACATTGTGAAATATCTGCATTAGACATTGTGAAATATCTGCATTGAACGTTGTTAACTATCTGCATTGGACATTGTGACATATCTGCATTGGACATTGTGAAATGTCTGCACTGGGTAATGTGAACTATCTGCATTGGACATTGTGAAATATCTGCACTGGGCAGAAATACAGAGAAAAGGAATAAGGAAGAAGTCATGCTTGGATAAATACAGAGAAAAGAAATAAGGTTAAAGTCATACTTGAAAATAAATAAAGAGACAAGGAACAAGGTTAAAGTCATATTTGAGAATAAATACCGAGACAAGGAACAAGGTTAAAGTCATACTTGAGAATAAATACAGAGACAAGGAACAAAGTTAAAGTCATACTTGAGAATAAATACAGAGACAAGGAACAAGGTTAAAGTCATACTTAAGAATAAATATAGAGACAAGGAACAAAGTTAAAGTCATACTTGAGAATAAATACAGAGACAAGGAACAAAGTTAAAGTCATGCTTGAGAATAAATACAGAGCAAGGAACAAGGTTAAAGTCATGCTTGAGAATAAATATAGAGGCAAAGCGTAAGTGACTAAGTAATACTGAAACCTACCCATTTCATTCTGAGTAACCTGCCTCCATTTGTAACGGCCAAAATGTACCCGGCCATGATCCCGATGATGAACGGCCCAATGCGACACCAAGGCGCGATGTAATAACCCGTAAACCAACTTGCAAGGTTGACTCTGGTTGGGGGTTGGAATTTTGTTTGGTAGGTTTGTTGTTTTTAATGGATAAATTAGCAAAAATATTAACATAGAGAAAGATTTGAGAACTCACCAATAGTAAAACTGTCAATGATGATAACTATAATGGATAATAATGAATAATAATAATAATAATTAGAATAATAATAATAATAATAATAAGAATAATAATAATAATAATAATAATAATAATAATAATAATAATAATAATAATATTAATATTAATATTAAATATTAATATATTAAAAATGATAGTAATTATGATAATGAGCAGTTCTTGTATAGTGCCCAACCCTAAGTTATATCAAGCCTAAAATACAACTCAACAAGTCATAAAATATCAAAACAAAACATAGAAAAAACCCATGATAATGATAATGATAATGATATGATAATGCAAAATTTATATAGCGACCCTATCCATGAGGGTCATGCTCAGTTGCACTTAACAAAGGCCAAGATTTTTTTATACATCATAATATAGGCTTATCATTTTAAGAATGTAAACATTATTTATGATTGCTCTATCCGAATATGTAAAGAACAGATAATCAACCTTTTTGGTCCCAAACTTACCAATGCAGGTGTCACCCCCTGACCGACATTCTGTAGTATATTTCTCTTATAGGTACACACTCAAACACTTACAATATGCTTAGAGGTCGTTTGTCTCTGTTTTTGTCACTTTCTGTCTCTCTGTCTGTCTGTCTCTCTGTCTGTGTGTGTGTCTCTCTCTCTCTCTCTCTCTCTGTCTCTCCCCCTCCCTCTCTCTGTCTCCCCCCTCCCATTCTCCCTCTCTCTCCCTCTCTCTTAGAGGTCTTTGTCTCTCTCTCTCTCTCTGTCTCTCTCTCTCTCTCTCTCTCTCTCTCTCTCTCTCTCTCTCTTCTCTCTCTCTCTCTGTGTCTCTCTGTCTCTCATAAACCATAAAAGGTCATCTTTGGCTACCTGTGTGTGTGTATGTGTGTGTGTGTTTTGTTTATGAATATATGTGCACATCAAATGTGTATGAGTGTGTGTGAGTGTGTGTGAGAGTTTATGAATAGAGAGACATCAAAGAGAGAGTGAGTGAGAAAGAGAGAGAGAGAGAGAGAGAGAGAGAGAGAGAGAGAGAGAGAGAGAGAGAGAGAGAGACAGACAGACAGACAGACAGACAGACAGACAGACAGACAGACAAAAAGAGACAGAGAGAGATAGAGAGAGATAGAGAGAGACAGACAGACAGAGAGAGACAGAGAGATAGACAGAGAGAGAGAGACATAGAGATAGATAGACAGACACAGAGAGATAGACAGAGAGAGAGAGAGAGGCAAAAAGAGACAGAGAGACAGACAGAGAGAAACAGACAGACAGAGAGATAGACAGACAAAGAGAGACAGAGAGAGACACAGACAGAGACACATACAGATACACAGAGAGACACAGAGATAGAGACAGAGAAAGAGAGAGAGAGACCGAGAGAGCCACAGCGAGACAGTCAGACAGACAGAGAGACAGAAAGTGGCAGAAACAGTAAGCATATTGTAAGTGTTTGAGTGTGTACCTATAAGAGAAATGTACTATAGAATGTTTGTCAGGGGCGGCACCTGCATTGGTAAAGTTTGGGACCAAAAGGTTGATTATCTGTTCTTTACATATTCGGGTAGAGCGATCATTTATCTACAAGTTTATTGCAGAAAAATGTCCATATGACGTATCAATTTTTGTTACCAAATGTTTTGTAGGCGAGGGTAGGTAAAAAAAAGTAAAAATTTTGACATCAATTACTCTAACACTGACTGTGAAGATGGCATTGAAAATCTGTATAATATGGCACTAAATGGCTAAATCTGGCAACATGATATTCGCCTGGCTATCGAGAACACGCTCGTCGATTTGTCCAAGTGCTGGGTGATGTAAGAGGTGGAGGGCAAATTTTATCGGTCAGCATGTTTGTAAACAGACTCACAAGTATAGGAATAGAGGAATATAACAAAATACTGGTCATTCTGACGTCTGTTTTTAGAACAGTGCACATGTAGACCTAGATTTACAATACCCTTGAAATTAGTAGCAATGCCAAACTCGGCTAACATCCCCCATCCCGCAAGCCAATAGAAAGAGGTCGTCTGACTGCAACAGCAGTAAAGTGTCTTTTACAAGCCTACAGTACAAGCACTCACGTTGGCTTCATTGTTACCATGGTTGTCGACCAGTTGTTTTGAGTGGACAAGACGCCGGTGGTGATCATGGTTGTAAGCAAAAATAGGCCGCAGCTGGCAAAACCTGCTAGACGGTGACTGCAATAGAATCAATGAATGTTTGTTTATTCAATCAATGAATGTTTGTTTATTCAATCAATGAATGTTTGTTTATTCAATCATGGAATGTTTGTTTATTCAATCAATGAATGTTCATTTATTCAATCAATAAATGTTTGTTTATTCAATCAATGAATATTTGTTTATTAAAACAATGAATGTTTGTTTATTAAAACAATTACTGTTTGTTTATTAAATCAATAACTGTTTGTTTATTACATCAAAATGAAAGTTTGTTTATTAAATCAATGACTGTTTGTTTATTACATCAAAATGAAAGTTTGTTTATTAAATCAATGACTGTTTGTTTATTACATCAAAATGAAAGTTTGTTTATTAAATCAATAACTGTTTGTTTATTACATCAAAATGAAAGTTTGTTTATTAAATCAATGACTGTTTGTTTATTAAGTAAATGATTGTTTGTTTATTAAAACAATGAATGTTTTTATATTAAATCAATGAATGTTTGTTTATTAAATCAATGAGCATTTGTTTCTCTATTCAAATGTGGGACAAAAAGCTCTAAAAATCCTACATTTATCATCAGTAGAGGAACAAGTCTTTTTATTCATGCTAGGTCATGGCCTGTTAAACAAAAAACTAGTACATCCATTGACCATAGCTGACAGTGGATTGATCATAAAGAACAACAAGGAATGTTTGTTTATTTAATCAAAAGGAAAGTTTGTTTATTAAATCAATCAATGTTTTTTTTTATTAAATCAATGAATGTTTGTTTATTAAATCAAGGAATGATTGTTATTAAGTCAATGAATGTTTGTTTATCAATCAATCAATGCTTCTTTATCATATCAATAAATGTTGGTTTATTAAATCAATGAATGTTTCTCTATTAAATCAATGAATGTTTATCTATCAAATCAATGAATGTTTCTCTATTAAATCAATGGATGTTTCTCTATTAAATCAATGAATGCTTCTCTATTAAATCAATGAATATTTCTCTATTAAATCAATGAATGTTTCTCTATTAAATCAATGAATGTTTCTCTATTAAATCAATGAATGTTTCTCTATTAAATCAATAAATGTTGCTCTATTAAATCAATGAATGTTTCTCTATTAAATCAATGAATATTTCTCTATTAAATCAATGAATGTTTCTCTATTAAATCAATTAATATTTCTCTATTAAATCAATGAATGTTTCTCTATTAAATCAATGAATGTTTCTCTATCAAATCAATGAATGTTTCTCTATTAAATCAATGAATGTTTCTCTATTAAATCAATGAATGTTTCTTTATAAAATCAATGAATGTTTATAAATTAATGAATGTTTCTCTATTAAATCAATGAATGTTTCTCTATCAAATCAATTAATGTTTCTCTAATAAATCAATGAACGTTTCTTTATTAAATCAATGAACGTTTTGTTTAATAAATTAATGAATGTTTCTCTATTAAATTAATGAATGTTTCTCTATTAAATTAACGAATGTTTCTGTATTAAATCAATGAATGTTTCTCTATTAAATCAATGAACGTTTCTCTATTAAATCAATGTACGTTTCTCTATTAAATCAATGAATGTTTCTCTATCAAATCAATGAATGTTCCTCTATTAAATTAATGAATGTTTCTCTATTATATTAATGAATGTTTCTCTATTAAATCTATGAATGTGTCTCTATTAAATCAATGACTGGTTCTCTATTAAATCAATGAATGTTTCTTTATAAAATCAATGAATGATTCTCTCTATTAAATCAATGAACATTTCTTTATAAACTCAGTGAATGTCTTGTTTATTAAATCAATGAATGTTTGTCTATCAAATTAATGAATGTTTTTCTATTAAATCAATGAAAGTTTCTCTATTAAATCAATGAATGTTTCTCTATTAAATCAATGAATTTTTCTCTATTAAATCAATGAATGGGTCTCTTTTAAATCAATGATCGTTTCTCTATTAAATCAATGAATGTTTCTCTATTACATCAATATATGGCAAATATACTCTATACTATCCATAACATGTATAAATATTGATATTGTGCAATAAAATTTAGACTTTTTGAGTTGCGGAAATACAAAATTGCATTTTTCTCAAAACTTTTTTTGGTATACTTTTCGCTAAAAGTCAAAAACTTACGCTTAGATTTGAAACACATTTGTTATATAACTTCTTTATATGTGCGCCTAGTTTGTACAAGAGGCGTTTGGGTAAATAATTGATGACAGTGATGTTATTGATGATTTAGTGTAAAATATTGGTGTTTTGGGTGTTTTGAAAGTTGATTTTTTCAATATTTTTTCCTCAGTGAGTCGATCAAATATCAAAAATCCAATCTAATATAACCAAGACAGTCCTCTTTACTACCTGTATCTCAAATTTGGTTGACTTTCCTGGTAATATTTTGACTTTTAGCGATTTGTAAAACATAAACAAAATCCAATATGGCCGCTGTTACCATGGCAACCAAAAATTCGAGCAACAAAAAAACTATCGCGTCTCAATCACAGCATGGTACCCTTTGTATGCGTGAAATTTGAACATTATATGTCCAATATTGAGTATTTTGCTTCTTGGCTGTAATCCCACCCCCCCCTTTAAATCAATGAATGTTTCTTTATAACATCAATGAATGTTTCTCTATCAAATCAATAAATGTTTTTCTATTAAATCAATGAACGTTTCTCTATTAAATCGATGAATGTTTCTCTATCAAATCAATGAATGTTCCTCTATCAAATTAATGAATGTTTCTCTATTATATTAATGAATGTTTCTCTATTAAATCAATGAATGTGTCTCTATTAAATCAATGAATGGTTCTCTATTAAATCAATGAATATTTCTCTATTAAATCAATGAATGTTTCTCTATTAAATCAATGAATGTTTCTCTAATAAATCAATGAATGTTTCTCTATCAGATCAACGAATGTTTCTCTATTAAATCAATAAATTTTTCTCTATTAAATCAATGAATGTTTCTCTATCAAATCAATGAAAGTTTCTCTATTAAATCAATGAACGTTTCTCTATCAAATCAATGAATGTTTCTCCATTAAATCAATGAATGTTTCTTTATCAAATGAAGAAATGTTTCTCTATTAAATTAATGAATGTTTCTCTATTAATTCAATGAAAGTTTCTCTATTAAATCAATAAACAATTCTCTATCAAATCAATGACTGTTTCTCTATCAAATCAATAAGTGTTTCTCTATCAAATCAATAAATGTTTTTCTATCAAATCAATCAGTGGTTCTCTATCAAATCAATAAATGTTTCTCTATTCAAATATGGGGTAAAAAGCTCTAAAAATCCTACATTTATCATCAGTAGAGGAACAAGTCTTTTTATTCATGCTAGGTCATGGCCTGTTTAACAAATAACTAGTACATCCATTGACCGTAGCTTACAGTTGATTGATCATAAAGAACAACAAAGACGAACATGTTTGTTCTAATTATTGATTTTCCACTGGGTTTTGACGATTGGCAGAAGGTTTTCTTAACTTGTCATGTTCCAATCTAATCAACGATGACAGTAAAGTACATAAAATGATGTTCCCAGTGTTCCCCCTTATGATAATCTGCATTTGTAGAATTTATCATGGTCTGGTTTAAAAACGAATTGTGGTAATGCTGTTTTTTTTGAGGGGGGGGGGGGGGGGGGGTTTCTAAATTTGAACTCACCCACATCCACAACTAAGATGATCTTGGGGTTTAAGGTAGGTATTTTAATTTTGCCCAGACGGCACCGTAAACAACCGAGGGACTCGCAAACAATCAAGAGATCTTTAACATGTACAGTGTTGGGATTTCCACACAGGAAATCCATTGCACTATCCATTTCCAATGGGACTTGGTATCATTGCATTATCCATCTCCAATGGGACTTGGTATCCATTGCACTATTCATCTCCAATGGGACCTGGTATCCATTGCACTATCCATCTCCAATGGGACCAGACATCCATTGCACTATCCACCTCCAATGGGACCTGGTACCCATTGCACTATCCATCTCCAATAGGACCAGGTATCCATTGAACTATCCATCTCCAATGGGACCAGGTATCCATTGCACTATCCACCTCCAATGGGACTTGGTATCCATTGCACTATCCATCTCCAATGGGACTTGGTATCCATTGCACTATCTATCTCCAATGGGACTTGGTATCCATTGCACTATCCATCTCCAATAAGACCAGGTATCCATTGGACTATCCATCTCCAATGGGACCTGGTATCCACTGCACTATCCATCTCCAGTGGGACTTGGTATCAATTGCACTATCCATCTTCAATGAGATCTGGTATCCATTGCACTATCCATCTCCAATGGGACCAGACATCCATTGCACTATCCACCTCCAATGGGACCTGGTACCCATTGCACTATCCATCTCCAATAGGACCAGGTATCCATTGAACTATCCATCTCCAATGGGACCTGGTATCCATTGCACTATCCATCTTCCAATGTGACCAGGTATCCATTGCACTATCCACCTCCAATGGGACTTGGTATCCATTGTACTATCCATCTCCAATGGGACCTGGCATCCATTGCACTATCCATCTCCAATGGGACCAGGTATCCATTGCACTATCCATCTCCAATGGGACCAGGTATCCATTGCACTATCCATCTCCAATGGGACTTGGTATCCATTGAACTATCCATCTCCAATGGGACCTGGCATCCATTGCACTATCCACCTCCAATGGGACCTGGTATCTATTGCAGTATCCACCTACAATGGGACTTGGTATCCATTGCACTATCCATCTCCAATGGAACTTGTTATCCATTGCACTATCCACTTCAATGAGAATTGGTATCCATTGCACTATCCATCTCCAATGGGACCTGGTATCCATTGCACTATCCATATCCAATGGGACCTGGTATCCATTGCACTATCCACCTCAATGGGACTTGGTATCCATTGCACTATCCATCTCCAATGGGACTTGGTATCCGTTGCACTATCCACCTCCAATGGGACTAGGTATTCATTGCACTATCCATCTCCAATGGGACTTGATATCCATTGCACTATCCATCTCCAATGGAACCTGGTATCCATTGCATTATCCATCTCCAATGGGACCTAGTATCCATTACACTATCCATCTCCAATGGGACCTGGCATCCATTGCACTATCCACCTCCAATGGGACCTGGTATTATTTGTACTATCCACCTCCAATGGGACTTGTTATCGATCCACTTACCTGGAGCAGGGAGGTGGGTTTCACTCCAAATAATAGAGAAAATTTTCAACCTGTCGCGTACAAACTCAAAAACTTTTGGTTTACAGGCCAATACCTTACCTCTGAATCACTGAGTCCCCACCATGGGTGAACGAATTTGTAAAAATCAATTTCAACTCACAAGTAGAATGGTATCAACACCAGGGGCTGACACTGAGTACTCCATTATGCGTGAATACATTTGATAAAACCAAAATCAATTTCAACTCACAAGTAGAATGGTATCAACATCAGAGGGCTGACCAAAAAGAACTGCATGTCATTCGCAAGGTACCAGGAGTGGGCAAAACACTGGAGAACAATTGTGTTTATCAACTATAAAGTAAAATTACCAATAACAAAAAACACTGGAGAACAATTGTGTTTATCAACTATAAAGTAAAATTACCAATAACAAAAAAAACACTGGAGAACAATTGTGTTTATCAACTATAAAGTAAAATTACCAAAATGGAGAACAATTGTGTTTATCAACTTTAAAGTAAAATTACCAATAACAAAAAACACTGAAGAACAATTGTGTTTATCAACTTTAAAATAAAATTACCAATAACAAAAAACACTGGAGAACAATTGTGTTTATCAACTATAAAGTAAAATTACCAATAACAAAAAACACTGAAGAACAATTGTGTTTATCAACTTTAAAGTAAAATTACCAATAACAAAAAACACTGGAGAACAATTGTGTTTATCAACTATAAAGTAGAATTACCAATAACAAAAAACAGAGAAACATATTTACAGTCAAACTTGTGTTCAACCGAAACCCTACCATCTTCCACGTCCCCTCCAACTCAGTAAGACTGGTACTTCCAAACTTGTGTTCTTCCCACGTCCCCTCCAACTCAGTAAGACTGGTACACATTTACAGTCAAACTTGTGTTCAACCCAAACCTCAACGTCTTCCTTGTCCCCTCTAACTCAGTAAGACTGGCAAAATGTTACTCAAAGATTATGTTTTACTTGATATTGGAATTCAGCGACACATTACTAGTTGCAATGAATTCCCAGTTTTGGGCTTAGTTTTTAAGAAAAAGAAAACAAATTTGTAATTTTCCAATGAGAACTGCAAAGGCTGTAAGGCTGACACACACAGTGCCTCCATTTTGAAATATACATTCACTGGTCAACACCTGGGTCTTGAATAGGAGAAACTTCAATTGCAGAATCAATTCAATGTCTACTGTCACCAAATCACAAGTGGAAATGGAGGGAGACTGAGAAAGCACTACCTTTCATTACTTACCAAATCCTTTGATCTGACGATGTTGTTGATATAGAGAAGATTGGTCCACCAGTTTTTCTCACAGAATTCTTTGTCTACAGGTTGCGAGTTCGACCACAACGCCCCGGATCCAAAGAAGCGTTGGAGTCCCAGAACGATGAGCAGGGCCAGCATGTAAGGTGGAGTAAGTCTGAAACAAAACAAAAATTTACTTGTAAATTCAACAACTAGAAAGAAATAAAAAGTTAACAAGATGATACAATTTTGTTTCAACAAAAGGCTTAACCTGTCCACCATATGCAGGTGATCTTAGGATGACTGAATGAACCCCTTTGATGCTCTGTTGACGCATGACGTACGTCCATTCACTCTTAGTTCGCAATCCACGTACAACATACAGCCTGTTAGGGAGGCCTCCTGAAGTGACTTTTTTTGCTTTTGAGTGACAGTTTTTTATTTTGGTATATATATGAGTAACTGTCAAAATATAGTCATGCTATATCATTAAAAAGTTTGAAGCATCCTTGGTTGCCAAGGAAACGGCCGCTATCTTGGATTTTGACCCAATTTTCTAAATTTATCTCCTATCTTAATTATGAATAAAATCGCTCAAAACCTGTGCAGATCGTTTTTTCCATTCAATATCTAGAGTGACGTCGGCATTTTAAAAATTAATTTTGGATAGTTATCGTTTATATGCAAAAATGGCAATTTTATTAATAATTTAAAAAATTCTCAAAACATTTACAAGATATAAAAAAAAAGCCAGTGTCATTCTTTTAACATTGAAGAAAGGAACCTGTGTGCCACATATTATATTATACCAATCGGTCAATAAATGACGGAGAAGATGGAAATTAAGTGGGGGAAAAAACTACATTTCGAGAAAAATGCGAATCAAGAAATTTAAAGACAATAAAACAAAAAAAACACTTCAGACGGGTTGCCCTTCTTGTAGCAGCCCCTTACTATTTCGACAGTCTCTGGCATTGTTACTTATGTAAAGAGGATTGTAAATCTAGATTTAGATGTGAACTATTGTGAAAACAGACGTCACAATGACCAGTTTTTTGTTTTATTCTTCTATTCTTATATTTATGTACGTGTTTACAAATTCATCCCCAGTACATAACATCCACCTCTTACATCACTCAACGTTTGGCCTAATCAACGATGAGGCATGTCAAGAGATCATGTCCCCAGATGTGGCATTGTGCAGGTTTTCAGTGCCATCTTCTTAGTGACTGTTTGGGTAATTTACAATAATAATAATAATAATAATAATAATAAAAATAATAATAATAATAATAATAATAATAATAATAATAATAATAATAATAATAATAATAATAATAATAATAATAATAGTAATATTTTATTGATCCAAAGAAGGAAATTACACTCTGCTCCTCAGAAATAAAAAATAAAAAATCATAATACAAATTTATCCTTAAAATTGCTAAACATTAATGTAGCAATATAATCAAGGCAGGAATATCAGCATGACAAATACATCACAGAAAGGCGTAAGATATACAACCCCATTCGAGCCCTCCTACACACCCCCCCCCCACATACACACCTGACACATTCAAACCGACCCCCACACACACCCTCGGTCAAAGTTCATACATCCAATAGTTTTTGCCATTGTCATTAATTACACAAAGTTGTCTAGTTCATTTAAATAGTTTTTGCCATTGTCATTAATTACACAAAGTTGTCTACTTCACTTAAATAGTTTTTATCATTGTCACTGTCATTGTCATTGTTTTTGTCATTGTTAATTACACAAAGTTGTCTACTTCACTTAAATAGTTTTTGTCATTGTCATTGTCTTCATTAAATAGTCATTAATTACACAAAGTTGTGTACTTCACTTAAATAGCTTTTGTCATTGTCATTAATTACACAAAGTTGTGTACTTCACTTAAATAGCTTTTGTCATTGTCATTAATTACACAAAGTTGTCTACTTCACTTAAATAGTTTTTATCATTGTCATTGTCATTAATTACACAAAGTTGTGTACTTCACTTAAATAGCTTTTGTCATTGTCATTAATTACACAAAGTTGTCTACTTCACTTAAATAATGTTTGACATTGTCATTGCCATTGTCATTAATTACACAAAGTTGTCTAGTTCATTTAAATAGTTTTTATCATTGTCATTAATTTCACAAAGTTGTCTAGTTCATTTAAATAGTTTTTATTGTCATTGTCATTAATTACACAAAGTTGTCTAGTTCATTTAAATAGTTTTTATCATTGTCATTAATTACACAAAGTTGTCTACTCCACTTAAATAATGTTTGACATTGTCATTGCCACTGTCATTAATTACACAAAGTTGTCTATTCCACTTAAATAATGTTTGACATTGTCATTGCATTAATTACACTGTCATTAAAATTTTTTGTCATTGTCATTAATTACCAAAGTTGTCTACTTCACTTAAAAAGTTTTTACCATTTTCATTAATTATAAGTCCAATTTGCCCAGTATCGTCTAAATATTTATCTATGATGGCGTCATGTTTGGATCTGCAGTCTACGGTGTACAGGAGAAGAGAAACAGGGATAATACCGTACCCTGCTGATCTGAAGCTTCAACACAATTTGAAATATCCTTGGATGACTATCATGATTAATGACAATAGCGGCAACAAGAATATGTATAAGGCATTACGATGAAGGGTGAACTTCATATACAGTCAAATTTTCACAAAGTTCAATATCGATGCACTTTTTCATTTTTCAACAAATGTCTTTCAAACTTGGTGCACACATTTATTTGGTACAATATCTAAATTTAATAATATCAGATTTTTGTTTTAATAGTAAGTTTTGATTTCATGAATTTTTTAAAATAACATATAACCAAAAATATACAAAAATATTGTTTAAAAAATTAAAATTTTCCAAAACTATAATACGCATAAAAAAAAAGCATCTGAATATTTCTTTGTTTTCCTCCACACATCATCCATACCAAATTTCATGAAGATACGTTGAGAAATAACAAAGAAGATAGGAAACAATGAACAAAAAAAGAACATTTTGCGAAAATCTTTTTTCTTTTTTTTTCTGTTAATTGAACATATTTTTCTCCCATAAACCTAAGAAAAGAGTAGGATAATACTTTGAAACATCATAAAACCTTGAGAGGCTCTCAACTACTTCTTATTGACACTGCTTCAAATGCACCAGCATCTTTTTATTCATTTTGAGGTGCCTTTTGATAATAAGTGCGCAGAATATGTCCTATATTTTCCGGACCATCTAAGACAATATTCATAATAGATCCTCAAATAAGTTTCTTATGGATAGCGTTTATTGTGACAATCACAATCAGTACCAACTTGCCGTACTTAAGATAATATTTCTGGCTTTTATCGTATAATAGCTGTGTTGAAATTCCTCTAAATTCAAAGAATCGATACTGAGCTTCTTTTATGATATCATTATGACGGGAATGAACTGCTCTATCAATTAGTATGAAAGACCAGATTTGTCCCATTTTTTATAAAAATGGCATTTCTAGAGGAGCAAAATGCCTCATTCAATTTGTATATAAAACTTTCACGTTCAGATTGGATTTATCAGTCATGACATCCTGACCAGGTCAAGAAAAGTTCTTCATCACTCAATCCACATGTATTTTATTTACCGATGTCTAGAAATAACTTGTGTTGGTATTGATACCATTGTAAGGTCTGTCCTTTTATTTATAATTTGATGAGTAGCTTTATATGTCTGTGGAGCTAGCATAAAAAACGCAATGCATCCCACAAGTTAATTGGAAGTGAGAGTAAAAGATGGATTTATAATCTGTGTCCCCACACAAGAGAAGGCTCACCAACTGTACATCATTTATCCCCCAGCAGGCCATTTCATTTAAAGTCCTTCTCAACTCCCAGTCGAGTATACAGTACACAAGCCTGTTAGGCTTTTCGTACTAACACTCAAACAAGATCTTTCTCTACCTATAGCTGGATACTCATTTACACCTGAGCCAAGCAAGGAAATTAGAGTACCTTTTCTAAGAGTAGAACGTTGTGGAAAAAACCCCACCTGTGCCAGCCGTGGGGCTCAAACCAGTGTCGTCGTGACTACCAGCTCACAACACTACGGTTCAGCTACAACGCCTCTTGTATGGCAGACAGGGTGGGTGAAAAACCACGTAGTAGCCAAAAGTCTAAAAGGAAACAGTGAGATGATAGGCGAGTGAAAGGAAAACAGTAGACCCTACCTGAAGCTCCCGGCCAACTGACCACAGATGATACGAAGCTTCAACACAATTTGAAATGTCCTTGGATGACTATCATGATTAATAATAGCAGCAACAAGGATATGGATAAAGGCATTACGATGAAGGGTGAACTTCATATACAGTCAAATTTTCACACTAAGGCAAGACTCCAAAGGGACTCAGTGGTCCAGAGGCAAAGTGTCGGCCTCTTAACCAAAAGGTCATGAGTTTGTGCATGACTGGTTGAACAATGTTCTGAAGTTTTTCAAGTAAAAACTCACCTCCCTGGTCCAGGTTGGTGGATCAACATCTAGTCCCATTGGAGACGACCCTAAAAGGGATGTCCCGTTTGCAGATCTCTTTGCTGCTTACTGGGGCATCATTTTTAAAATCCAACCAAGAACCCAGAGACCACTTCAGTTGTGAATGTGTGTAAAATCAACTCATGTCAAAATTCAAGCAAAATTTCCCAATTTGTGACAACTTCAATTCAACAGACATCTAATTTTGTTTCTTACCGCCAGACACGATGAAAATAGAACAAGGCCCAGTTTATCTTCCACGACTTTCTCCTCATCTCTCTAATGGTCAGATAGCTGGTTAACAAGCCACTGAAATACAAATAAATTAAAAAGGGAGTGACTTCAGAAACATGTTTTCTGCTATACGTTAAGATAATGAAGTAACATCCATGATAATAGAGAAGAGAGAGAGAGAGAGAGAGAGAGAGAGAGAGAGAGAGAGAGAGAGAGAGAGAGAGAGAGAGAGAGAGAGAGAGAGGAGAGGGGGGAGGGGGGGGGGGAGGGAGGGAGGGAGGGAGGGAGGGAGGGAGGGAGGGAGGGAGGGAGGGAAGGAGAGAGGGAGGAGAGGAGCGAGGAGAGAGGAGAGAGAGAGAGAGCGAGAGAGAGAGAGAGAGAGAGAGAGAGAGAGAGAGAGAGAGAGAGAGAGAGAGAGAGAGAGAGAGAGAGAGAGAGAGAGAGAGAGAGAGAGAGAGAGAGAGAGAGAGAGAGAGAGAGAGAGAGAGAGAGAGAGAGAGAGAGAGAGAGAGAGAGAGAGACTGATGTTGGGAATGATGGATTGGTATAAACATTTATATAAATAATATAGATCAAGTTAGACAAATAGCAAACAAATAAAGAAAAACAAGCAAAAGAAAAACAAGCAAAATAAAACCAATGAATAAGAACAAGTTCTAATGCTGAAATCATGTATCAAATTCACTTACCAATCTGAGCACCTAAAAAACCCCCAGGCAAACAAAAAGACATAAAATCAATATTTATTGCATTCACTTATCCTTATTTGATTGATTTCATAAAGACAAGGCAAGAAAATCAATTTGCCATTGTAATGGACCTTCTTTCTCCAAAACAGACGAATAAAAGCTGCAGTGAAAGCCGAACATGTGATCAACCAGATTGTGTTCACTACCGGAAACGCCCTCTCCTGCTACATTTATAGTTGTCAACCTTTTCAAACCCATAAAAAGATTGATCACAAAACCTGGGATTAGCAACTGGCACCTGACTCACAATGTTCAGGAAAACATTGATAAATTGACTTGAATTCATGCTGCTGCTACTATAACTACTACTACTACTACTATAACTACTACTACTCCTATAACTACTACTACTACTATAACTACTACTACTAATATACCTACTACTTCTACTATAACTACTACTACTACTGCTATAACTACTACTACTATAACTGCTACTACTATAACTACTACCACTACTATAACTACTACTACTACTAACTAACTGCTACTACTACTATAACTGCTACTACTACTATAACTACTACTACTACTACTACTACTACTACTACTACTACTATAACTACTACTACTACTATAACTACTACTACTACTATAACTACTACTACTACTAAACTACTACTACTATAACTACTACTGCTACTATAACTACTACTACTATAACTACAACTACTACTATAACTACTACTACTATAACTACTACTGCTACTATAACTACTACTAATATAACTACTAATACTACTACTATAACTACTACTTCTACTACTATAACTACTACTACTACTATAACTACTACTACTACTATAACTACTGATACTACTATAACTACTACTACTACTACTATAACTACTACTACTACTATAACTACTACTACTACTGCTACTATAACTACTACTACTACTAATGTAACTACTACTACTACTACTACTACTACTACTATAACTACTGCTACTACTATAACTACTTCTACTACTATAACTACTTCCATTACTATAACTACTACTACTATAACTACTACTACTACTACTACAACTACTATACTACTACTACTAATACTACTACTGCTACTACTACTACTTCTACTACCACTTGTAGGTTGCTTCGTGCAAGCCGATGTTGATTTTAAGGGTTCAACTTATATAAAAATTGACTTTAAGGGTTCAACTTATATGAAAATCGACTTAAAGGGTTCAACTTATATGAAAATCGACTTTAAGGGTTCAATGTATATGAAAATCGACTTTAATGGTTCAACTTATATGAAAATCGACTTTCAGGGTCCAACTTATATGAAAATCGACTTTAAGGGTTCAACTTATATGAAAATCAACTGTAGCGACATCAACTTATACGGCATTCACCATATACTTATTTATCTATCTATGTATCTTTATATTTCCTTAATCCACGTTTTGCTTGTTTGTTTATATTTCCAACATACCTCAAGGTAAAAAATGTATCCACGGATGGAAATCCATTGGAAATGACATCAAACGTCCAGCGATGCATGACGACGGGGATGGCCTCAATCAAGTTAGCTGTGGAGATGAAAAAATATTCATTTGAAGGACAGAAATTAATCAAAACAGCCCTCACCAGATTCACATTGTCTTTTCATATACTTTTCAATAATCATCATCATCATCATCATCATCATCCTCATCATCATCGTCATCATCATCGTCATCATCATAAGAAGAAGAAGAAGAAGAAGAAGAAGAAGAAGAAGAAGCAGAAGAAGCAGAAGAAGAAGAACAACAACAACAACAACAATAACAACAACAGTAATTATAACAACAATAACAATAATAATAACAATGAATAGCATTTATATAGCACTGTAGTGGTGCTCCATGCACTTCACAGTTAAAATGGGCAAACTTCAACACAGTTGTATGGCCTTGAATCATTTAAAAATTACAGGTCAATCTCATATCTACCCTTTCTACAAAGAATTCTAGAAAACACTTGTATTCAAACAAGAAATTACCACATTTGAACAAAAACTTTCTACAGCAGCCATTCCAGTCTTCAAATTGACCTAATCATAGCACTGAAACTGCTTTGTTGTATGGTCTTCTGCGATCTACAAATGTAACTGATAATGGATCTTTAAAAGTTTTAATTGTCTTAAGACCATCCTGCTGCATTTGATACCATTGATCACAATATACTGCTTCAGCACAGTAGTCTTGGTTCACATCGAATCTTGGGAACCAAAGACAAAATTTGTTACTGTAGAAGGCCATAAATACAGGGAACTGTGCTAGGGCCAATTATTATGTACACAAGCCCATAGTCTAAAATCTTTAAAGAAAATGCTATAGGTTACTAGTGTAATGTTAAAATCAATGTTAATAAAGGCATTCATTAGTACAGAGGCAAAGTGTCAGTCTCTCAACCCAAAGGTCATGGGTTCAAGCGCCGACTAAGGTTGAAAACGTTTCTATTTTTTTTTTTCGAGTAAAATCTTCCCACTATCCTCCTTGTCCAGGTAGGTGGATGGACATCTAGTCCAATCGGAGACCGACAATAAAAAGAAGGTACCGAGTGCAGGTCACAACAATCTGTGCACATTAAAGATCCTTTTGTTTGTTTACAAGGCAGTCTGGGCAAAATTAAAAATAAATCCTACCACCCCCCCCCCGGGTCACCTTAGTTGTAGATGTTGGGTGGGGGGGGGGGGTGAGGGGGTGCAGGTCCTGAACAAGCCATTTTTGCCCAAAATGGGACAAATGTAGTTAAATTTGTATCATTGGATGGAAAAGTTCCCTCCCTTCACATTCATACCCTTAAAAAAAGCTCAGTGTCGAATTGAAAGTCAGATCTAAGCCTCATGGACTAGCCTATGGTAGATACATGCAACACTATTCTCAACAACCCGTTTTTATCTTTTAGTTCTTCAGTAGCAGCAGCAGCAGTAGTAGCAGTAGTAGCAGCAGCAGTAGTATCAGCAGTAGTAGTAACAGTAGTAGTAGTATCAGTAACAGCAGCAGTAGTAGTAGCAGTAGTAGCAGTAGTTGCGGTGGTAGCAGCAGCAGCAGTAGCAGTAGTGCTGTCCTCTCCTCTATTTCTTTATGTTAGCGCTCAGGGTGCTACTAGTAGATTTTGTTTGTTTATCTAACTGCAATTTACCCCGTCCACCCTATGTGATGATCTCAAGGTGAATTACGAAGAGACAGCATGGTGAAAGATAAGCAAATAAGAGAAAGGAAAGAAGTAGGATCAACCTAATGGAGGATAAAATGTGGTGAATGAAGGAAAAGTGTGTTGACCTACCAGAGAAGCCATTGAGCATAGCAAAGACGTGCGCCAGAACAACCCAGGACATGCTGAGAAAACGAATGCCATGGATTGCAGTTAGGGAGCCTGGGGTCTGCTTAGTGTTGAGAACTTTCTTGGCATTTGTGTAGACAGAAAACGCCAGAATTACTTTCACAATGGCACCTGTGTAGGAAGAGGGAGAGTGAGAACATACAAACAACAACCTAAATGTTTCCATCACATGAAATCTGAAAGCTTCCAATGTAAAATAGTCGTAAATTCATCTTCACTCAATTGACAAGTGTCTGTAAAAACTTTCAAGTAATAACTGAATTCAAATATAAAAATAGATACAGTGGTGTTCGCCTAAGAACCCGATCCTCGAGAGACAGAAGCAGCGGGATCTTTGGCGGACCGGGTTCTAAGGCCTACTCCAATTTGCCTTGTATTTTTGCTTCATTGTTCGTGTATCTTATATTGTGTCTGTAAGTCGGCGTCTGGTGAACCCTAGTGACGTGTTTATAACACCTACTCAGGCGGTGAGTTCTTAGTCCGACACCACTGTATAAGTCAAAACTACTGCGACTACTACACAAAAAAGTGCGTGTCAAAATGTGAAATCCTAACCATTGCCCAATCTTAAATTCAGCTTACTCGGTTCACGGGTGGAGACTTCAACAGACTTGGGCACCAAAGGCGTGACTTCGGATTCTTCGCTGACCCTGCGTTCTCCGTTAGCCTGCAGGACAGACTGATTTAGGGAGTATTGTATATCAAATTTTCTACAGAATCCTTGACAACATGCCACTGGGGTCTCTGGACAACCAAAAGGTCATAGGTGGTCCCTAGAAGCATCAAGAGAACGATGACTGACAACAACACACTGTGAAAGTAAAGAGAACAGAAACCAAGATATGTAATTTACTTTTGAGATTTTTACAGTGAATAAACATGGAAAGAGCAAGATGAAATGCGTGGGAAAGATTGGGAAACAACAAACTAATCGAGGTAACGGATCTAGAGGATTTACCAGGAGCACTCGTTATCCACCCCCTTCATTTCACATTGACAACAAAGGATATTGTTGTCAATTCTCATTTCTTTCTCGTTAAACTTACAGAAAGAAAAATTTACATTGCAAATTGATCCTATACACAAAAAGACAAGATTTCAGAATAAATTGAAATAAAAAATAAAAATGAAAAAAATACGTGAAAAAGTGAAAGGAAAGAAGTGGGTCCTCCAACCAGTGCCCTTCCACAACCAACAATCATAGAACTACCATACCACTCAGCCATACAACTACCATACCACTCAACCATACAACTACCATACCACTCAACCATACAACTACCATACCACTCAACCATACAACTATCATACCACTCAACCATACAGCTACCATACCACTCAACCATACAACTATCATACCACTCAACAATACAGCTACCATACCACTCAACCATACAGCTACCATACCAAACCATACAACTATCATACCACTCAACCATACAACTACCATACCACTCAACCATACAGCTACCATACCACTCAACCCTACAACTACCATACCACTCAACCATACAATTGCCATACCACTCAACCATACAATTACCATACCACTAACCATACAACTACCATACCATACAACTATCATACCACTCAACCATACAGCTACCATACCACTCAACCCTACAACTACCATACCACTCAACCATACAATTGCCATACCACTCAACCATACAACTACCATACCACTCAACCATACAATTACCATACCACTCAACCATACAATTACCATACCACTCAACCATACAACTACCATACCACTCAACCATACAACTATCATACCACTCAACCATACAGCTACCATACCACTCAACCATACAACTACCATATCACTCAACCATACAACTACCATACCACTCAACCCTACAACTACCATACCACTCAATCATACAGCTACCATACCACTCAACCATACAACTACCATATCACTCAACCATACAACTACCATACCACTCAACCCTACAGCTACCATACAACTCAACCATACAACTACCATACCATTCAACCATACAGCTATACCACTCAACCATAGAACTACCATACAACTCAAACCTACGACTACCATTCCACTCAACCATACAACTAACATACCACTCAACCATACGGCTACAATACCACTCAACCCTACAACTACCATACCACTCAACCATACAACTACCATACCACTCAACCATACAATTACAATACCACTCAACCATACAGCTACCATACCACTCAACCATACAATTACCATACCACTCAACCATACAATTACCATACCATTCAACCATACAGCTACCATACCACTCAACCATACAGCTACCATACCACTCAACCATACAGCTACCATACCACTCAACAATACAGCTACCATACCACTCAACCATACAGCTACCATACTACTCAACCATACAATCACCACACCACTCAACCATACAATTACCATACCACTCAACCATACAATTACCATACCACTCAACCATACAACTACCATACCACTCAACAATACAGCTACCATCCCACTCAACCATACAACTACCATACCACTCAACCATACAACTATCATACCACTCAACCATACAGCTACCATACCACTCAACCATACAACTACCATATCACTCAACCATACAACTACCATACCACTCAACCCTACAACTACCATACCACTCAATCATACAGCTACCATACCACTCAACCATACAACTACCATATCACTCAACCATACGACTACCATACCACTCAACCCTACAGCTACCATACAACTCAACCATACAACTACCATACCATTCAACCATACAGCTATACCACTCAACCATAGAACTACCATACAACTCAAACCTACCTACTATTCCACTCAACCATACAACTAACATACCACTCAACCATACGGCTACAATACCACTCAACCCTACAACTACCATACCACTCAACCATACAACTACCATACCACTCAACCATACAGCTACCATACCACTCAACCATACAATTACCATACCACTCAACCATACAATTACCATACCATTCAACCATACAGCTACCATACCACTCAACCATACAGCTACCATACCACTCAACAATACAGCTACCATACCACTCAACCATACAACTACCATACCACTCAACCATACAATTACCATACCACTCAACCATACAACTGCCATACCACTCAACCATACAACTGCCATACCACTCAACCATACAACTACCATACCACTCAACCATACAACTACCATACCACTAACCATACAACTACAATACCACTCAACCATACAATTACCATACCACTCAACCATACAGCTACCATACCACTCAACCATACAATTACCATACCACTCAACCATACAACTACCATACCATTCAACCATAGAGCTACAATACCACTCAACCATAGAACTACCATACAACTCAACCCTACAACTACCATTCCACTCAACCATAAAACTAACATACTACTCAACCATACAACTATCATGCCACACAACCATACAACTACGATTCCACTCAACCATACAACTAACATACCACTCAACTATACAACTATCATGCCACTCAACGATAGAACTACCATACCACTCCAACCATATAACTACCATACCACTCAATCATAGAGCTACCATACAACTCAATCATAGAACTACAATACCACTCAATCATACAACTACCATACCACTCAATCATAGAACTACCATACCACTCAATCATAGAAAAACCATACCACTCAACCATAAAACTATCATACCACTAATTCATAAAACTATCATACCACTAAATCATAAAACTATCATACCACCAAATCATACAACTACCATACCACTAAATCATAGAACTATCATACACTAAATCGTAGAACTACAATACCACTAAATCAGAGAACTACCACACCACAAAAATCATACAACTACCATACCACTAAATCATAGAAAACAATACCACAAAATCACAGAACTACCATACCACTCAATCATAGAACTACCATACCACGAATCATAGAACTACCATACCACTAAAGCATAGAACTACCACACCACTAAATCATACAACTACCATACCACTAAATCATAGAGCGCCATACCACTAAATCATACAACTACCATACCATTAAATCATAGAACTACCATACCACTAAATCATATAACTACCATACCATAAATAATAGAACGATCATAATATTCAATCCTAGAACACCATACCATTAAATCATAGAACTACCATATCATAAAATTATAGAACTACAATATCACTAAATCATACAACTACCATAGCACTAAATTATACAACTATCATAGCACTAAATCATACAACTACCATACCATTAAATCATAGAACAACCATACAATAAATCATACAAATACCATAATACTAAATCAGAGAACTACCATAGCACTATATCATACAACTATCATATCACTAAATCATACAACTACCATATCACTCAATCATACAACTACCATAACACTAAATCATACAACTATCATAGCACTAAATCATACAACTATCATAGCAGTAAATCATACAACTATCATACCATTAAATCATACAACAACCATACCAATACATCATACAAATACCATAACACTAAATCAGAGAACTACCATAACACTGTAAAATGCAACAACCATAACACTCAATGAAACAACGACCATACCACTAAAGCATACAATTATCTAAAAAATAATAGAGCAATTACACTCATAGCACCACCAAAATAAATCATAGAGCTACCACTAAATCATACAACTACAATAACACTAAATCATAGCACCACCATAACACTAAATCATAGAGCTACAATAACACTAAATCATACAACTACAATAACACTAAATCATAGAACCACTATAATACTAAATCATGGAGCTACAATAACACTAAATCATACAACTACAATAACACTAAATCATAGAACCACAGTAACACTAAATCATACAACTACCATTACACTAAATCATAGAACCACCATAACACTAAATCATAGAGCTTCCATAACACTAAATCATAGAGTTACCATAACACTAAATCATACAAATAAATCATAGAACTATCTTAACACTAAATCATAGCACCACCATAACACTGAATCATAGAACTACAATAACACTAAATCATGGAACTACCATAACACTAAATCATAGAGCATAACACTAAATCATAGAGCTACCATAACACTAAATCATACAACTAAATCATAGAACTACCATAACACTAAATCATAGCACCACCATAACACTAAATCAAGCACCATCATAATACTAAATCACAGAGGTATCATAACACTAAATCATAGTACCACCATAACACTAAATCATAGCACCACCATAACACTAAATCATAGCTACCATAACACTAAATCATAGCACCACCATAACACTAAATCATAGCACCACCATAACACTAAATCATAGCTACCATAACACTAAATCATAGCACCACCATAACACTAAATCACAGAGCTACAATAACACTAAATCATACAACTACAATAACACTAAATCATAGAACAACCATAACACTAAATCATAGAGTTTCCATAACACTGAATCATAGAGCTACCATAACACTAAATCATGCAACTAAATCATAGAACTACCATAACACTAAATCATAGCACCACCATAACACTAAATCATAGCACCATCATAATACTAAATCACAGAGGTATCATAACATTAAATTATAGCACCACCATAACACTAAATCATAGCACCATCATAACACTAAATCATATCTACCATAACACTAAATCATAGCACCACCATAACACTAAATCATAGCACCACCATAACACTAAATCATAGCACTACCATAACACTAAATCATAGCTACCATAACACTAAACCATAGCACCACCATAACACTAAATCATAGAACTACCATAACACTAAATCATAGCACCACCATAACACTAAATCATAGAGCTACCATAACCCTAAATCATAGAACCACTATACCATTAAATCATTGAACTAACAAATCAAAATGGAGTCCTCTTCATCTTTCGACACACTTGTTTACTTTTAGCTGCAATGTCTTCTTAGCATTCTTAAAGATAAATATTTATCAAGGCTCTTATGGCCCATAGAGCCAGAGTTTGTCTCTGTTTCTATAGTACGAGGCGGAACACGTGATAGTAATCATTTCCTGAACAGGAAATTAGTCTGTCAACAGTTTTTACCGCCATGTTGTTGTCGGCACTCGTTTGTGCTGGGGTCGAGCAGTGAAAATGCGTGTTGCGCCTTTTTCCGAAGGAACACAATACCAAACCAAGTATTACTATGATTCGAAGCCAAGATCTCATCATCTTAAGTCCAGCAACCTAACCACTAGGTATTCAACGTCTCCATGCTCTTCAAGGTACCAAAAACATCAATGAATTCATCAACGTCTCCATGCTCTTAAAGATACCAAAAACATCAATGAGTTCATCAACGTCTCCATGATCTTAAAGACCAAAAAACATCAATGAGTTCATCAACGTCTCCATGCTCTTAAAGATATCAAAAACATCAATGAATTCATCAACGTCTCCATGCTCTTAAAGGCCAAAAAACATCAATGAGTCCTTCAACGTCTCCATGCTCTTAAAGACCAAATAACATCAATGAGTTCTTCAACGTCTCCATGCTCTTAAAGACCAAAAAACATCAATAAGGTCTTCAACGTCTCCATGCTCTTAAAGATACTAAAAAACGTCAATGAGTTCATCAACGTCTCCATGCTCTTAGAGATACCAAAAACATCAATGAGTTCTTCAATGTTTCCATGCCCTTAAAGATATCAAAAACATCAATGAGTTCATCAACGTCTCCTTGCTCTTAAAGACGAAAAAACATCAATGAGTTCATCAACGTCTCCATGCTCTTAAAGATATCAAAAACATCAATGAGTTCATCAACGTCTCCATGCTCTTAAAGACCAAAAAACATCAATGAGTTTTTCAACGTCTCCATGCTCTTAAAGATATCAAAAACATCAATGAGTTCATCAACGTCTCCATGCTCTTAAAGACCAAATAACATCAATCAGTTCTTCA
>JAXRKP010000313.1:69786-92286 GCA_037039925.1 Doris montereyensis | reverse complement strand
GCACCTAGACTTAATCCCATTAGCATTGCTGACGGATTATTCTGGTTGCGGCAAAAGGAAACAAATAGAAAGACGATGTGCGTGTGCCAAATAAATGATGAATAAAGACATCAAATAATATTGAAGCTCCACAAAATTTGGTTTGATTTGATTTACCCACATCCACAGATAAGGTGATCGCGGGGTTTCTGGTAGGATTTTTAAAAATTTTGCCCGGACTGCTTAATAAACAGACACGGGATCTTTATCATGCACAGAATGTTATCTGCACACAGGACCTCCTATTTATAGTCCATCTCTGGTGGGACTGCCTGGATCAGAGGAAGGTTTTGCTTGAAAACACTTGAGAACATTCTTGTCAACTGTTGGCGGGCTCGAATCCACTACCTTTTGGTTGAGAGGCCAACACCTTGCCTCTAGACTACCGAGTCCCCATTCCGCAGAAACAAAGATGACACAAATGCAAAGGAATAGACTGAAAATAAAAAGTCTTTGGGCACCAACACAATCAAACCCATTATCTTCGCATCGGCGCCCATTGCATTCACATGAAATGAGAGCGCACGATCAATTAAGCTTACTATGAACCCTACCTCCCCCACCCCTCCCTCCCTACCCCAGTCCTGGTAGGCGGATCAACTCCTAGTTCCATGAGTCAGGCGATAAAAGGGGGTCCTGTGTGCAGATCACATTACTCTGCGCACGTTAAAGATCCCTTAGCAATTTACAGGCAGCCGGGAAAAATGTAAAAAAATCCTACTGAAAACATCAAGATCACCTTAGTTGTAGATATAATATGAGTAAAATCAGATTTTAAAAAATCAAAATAGCTTACTGATTAAGCAATATCGGATGCAACATTAGTAGGATTAAAACCCATGACCTCACTGTGGCCCAACCACAGCAACCTAACGCTGGACTCTGGAAGAAATGCCCGGGCAACAAGCACAGCGACAAACGCTTTTTGCTCCACTCTTGTTATATCTTATCAGATCTATGTGTATGATTTTGAGTTGATTGCTCTTTGCGCGTCAAAGGTTCTGTTGCATGTTGGTTTTAAATAATTCAAAGATCATTTTCATTTAAGGAATGTTCTACTAAGAGCGACGATTAATTTATAAAATTTCCTTGTTTCCTCGTCTTTGAGTAGAATTTTCATGCACCTAAGCTGCTATTCTTAACAGGCTTTATCATGAAAACGTTGGATGGAACAGTATCGCTCACGCTTGCCCACGTAACCTCAGTATCGAGCACTGACGCGATCTAATAATCAAAGTTGACATCACCCTGGGTATAACATACCTGTTTTAACATAATCTTAATAACAATGACCCTACCTTAAGAGTAGCACCTAAATCACAATAGTTGCCTAGGAAACCATCACTTCTTTCAACGGATCAAATGGCGCTACTGACGAGCGACATTGCTTGTAGTTTCCAACAAACTTTTTAAGCGAAGCTTTGTGAGGGATGGGCCGGGCTTTCCCATTGAATCCACAACTGTCAAATCAATGGGAAACAAGGAAAAAGATGATTTTGCAGGTATAGAGCAAAATTGTTCATGTTGTATCTCCAGACTAACTCAAAATGGGATAAGCAGTGTAAAGATGAAAGCAGACATCAAATCTTTTAACATCAAATTGTTACATGTCCCTCAAATAGAAGAATATTATCACTTTCGGCAGTTCCACCATGTTGTAACTCCATTAAAATTGACTGTTTTTAATGCCCCTTTCCCCGAAACTTCAAATTTGGAGGTAGATACAACATTGCTCTATACGAGGAATTTGCTTTCAATATTTGTGTAGCCATACTTTGTTTAGCCATACTTTGTGTAGCCATACTTTGATTAGCTATACATCTACTTTATGCAGCCATACTTTGTGTAGTCATACTTTGTGTAGCCATAGTCTGTGTAGTCATACTTTGTGTAGCCATACTTTGATTAGCCATACATCTACTCTATGCAGCCATACTTTATGCAGCCATACTTTGTGTAGCCATACTTTGATTAGCTATAGATCTACTCTGTGTAGTCATACTTTGTGTAGCCATAATCTGTGTAGTCACAATTTTTGTAGCCATACTTTGAGTAGCCACTTTGCGTAGCCACACTGTGTAGCCATACATTGTGCAGCAGTACTCTGTGTAGCCATAATCTGTATACATTGTGTAGCCATATTCTGTGTAGTCATACTTTGTGTAATCATAAATTGTGCAGTCATACATTGTGTAGCCATAAATTGTGCAGTCATACATTTGTAGCCATACTTTGTGTAGCCATACATTGTGTAGTCACACATTGTGTGGCCATACATTGTGTAGTCACACTTTGTGTAGCCATACTTAGTGTAATCATACTAGTTTGTAAATCAGATTGGGTTGCCCTGTGACTATTATTGCAAATGATGTTGTTTGCTTGAGCGTTGAATGCCTTTACATCAAATTTGTGAAATATTAAGTTTACGCCAAGTTTTTAGTTGAATTTTCAACGACTTCATCTCCCTGATTTCAGGAAATTTTTATCTTTGAGAAAGAGAGTTGTCAACTCACTCATCGACTATGAGGATATGTACGTTAATTGTCTCCCAAAAGGATCACAATGTAATGGAAATAATAATAAGTAATAGTAAACTTTCATTTATAAAGCACACAAATCCACCTAATGCTCTAAAGCGCTCAGAATAAACTTATTGTGTGCAAGCGTAAAACAAAAACGTATAACGCTATTGGAAAAGATTTTTTTTTTTCTTTATCAGTTCTCATTCTACCTTCGTTGCAATATTGAAAAAAGTAAATAAATAAAAAGGTAGTACAATTACATATCAAAATCACAGCAATTTGATGAAATGGAGAACTTATAATATAATGGAATTTGCTTTTATCTAAGGGAAAATACTTATCCATATGCTTTCTTGGATAAATACATTTTGAAAATGTTAAGATTTCTTAATGATTTGACATCTTGGCTTAGAGTGAGACCATGACACTTATTTTGGGTCTCCTAGTAAGAAGGATCTTGTTACTTTATGTGCAGGCACTGTGAGCAGCTTATGATTTAAAGACCTATGGGTGTGCTTGCGAACTTACCCTGTTATCAATTCTGAGAGGAAGGCTGGTGCTAAATTATGTAAACATTTAAACAATAAACAGGCAACTTTTAAATTCAATTCGCTCCCAATCTGGTAGCCAATGAAGAGACATAAGGACAGGTTGAATGGGTTCTACAAATTTTGTTAGAAGGCTAATTAATCTCTTAGTTCTATTTTAGATTGACTGAAGCCTTTTTTTCCTGTTTAGGGGCTTGATAGCAGTAAGGAGTTACAATAGCCTACTGGTAACACTGGATTGGACTAAAAAATGTTCTTGCTTCTTCGTTTTAATACATTTTTTTAAATTTTGTCAATATTTCTGAGATGGAAATAGCAAGATTGACAGATTTTTGACATTTGAATTCATTGACAAATCTGAGTCTATATAAACACCAAGGTTTCTGACTGGCACATTTTTGTAACATTTGAATTCATTAATAAATCTTTGTCTAAGGCACATTTTTGTAACATTTGAAATCATTAACAAAATCTGAGTCTATAGCAAATTTTTGTATATTTGAAATCATTAAGAAATCTGAGTCTATTACAAATTTTTGCAACATTTAAATTCATTGAGAAATATGAGTCTATGGCAAATTTTGCACCATTTGAATTCATTAACATATATCAGTCTATTGCACATTTTTCTAACATTTGAATTCATTAACAAATCTGAGTCTATTGCACATTTTTGCAACATTTGAATTTATTGAAAAATATGAGTCTCTTGCAATTTTTTATAACATTTGAATTCATTAACAAATATGTTTATTGCACATTTTCGTAACATTTGCATTCATTAACACATCTGGGTCTATGGAACATTTTTTTAAACATTTGAATCTATTAACAAATCTGAGTCTATGGTTCATTTTTGTAACATTTGAATTCATTAACAAATCTGAGTCTATAGCAAATTTTTGTAACATTTGAAATCATTAACAAATCTGAGTCTGAAACAAATTTTCAAAACATTTGGAATCATTAACAAATTTGAGTCTATAGCAAATTCTTGTATATTTGAAATCATTAACAAATCTGAGTCTATTGCAAATTTTTGCACTATTTGACTGAGTCTATAGCAAATTTTTGTATCTTTGAAATCGTTAACAAATCTGAGTCTATTGCGAATTTGAGTAACATTTGAATTCATTAACAAATCTGAGTCTATTGCACATTTTTGTAACATTTGAATTCATTAAAGAAACCTGTCTATTGCACATTTTTGTAACATATCTATTTGCAAATTTTTTGCAACATTTGAATTCATTAACAAATCTGAGTCAATTGCACATTTGAGTAACATTTGAATTCATTAACAAATCTGAGTCTATTGCACATTTTTCTAACATTTGAATTCATTAACAAATCTGAGTCAATTGCACATTTTTGCAACATTTGAATTCATTGAGAAATATGAGTTTCTTGCAATTTTTAGTAACATTTGAATATTAACAAATCTGAGTCTATTGCACATTTTTGTAACATTTAAATTGATTGAGAACTATGAGTCTACTATAGCAAATTTTGCACCATTTGAATTCATTAACAAATCTGAATCTGAAACAAATTTGATTAACATTTGAATTCATTAACAAATCTGAGTCTATTGCAAATTTGATTAACATTTGAATTCATTAACAAATCTGAGTCTATTGCACATTTTTGTAACAATTGAATTCATTGAGAAATATGAGTCTCTTTTTTTTGTAACATTTGAATTCATTAACAAATCTGTCTATTGCACATTTTTGTAACATTTGAATTCATTAACAAATCTGAGATTATAGCAAATTTTTTTAACATTTGAATTCATTAACAAATCCGTCTATTGCACATTTTTGTAAGATTTGAATTCATTAAAAAATCTGAATCTATTACTAATTTTTGTAACATTTAAATTCATTTAACAAACCTGAGCATATTGCTAATTTTTATACCATTTAAATTCATTAACAAATCTGAGTCTAAGTAGACACCAAAATTTCTAACTTTGCCTAGCTTTTTCACAAAATTTGGGAATTACTGACATCCAATCAACATCTTAAAGATTTTTGTTATATTTAATTCCCACAAGCAGCACTTCATTTTTTTTATAGCACTCCAATTTTGTTAACATTAAAAATGAGTTTATTGCTGGTCATCCAGGTCTTGATGACGTCACAGCAGTCTTGAATCAATTATAGTAATTGCTCTTTGCTTCATTTCCTCCCTGAGAACTACAAAAATATGTGTGTCAGTCCAAGCATTGCTAGGATTCGAGCCCATGACCTCAACATCAGTGTGAGGGAAAATGTGACAACAATTAAGTGTCATGCCCAAGAAAAATAGTTTTTGGCCTTAAGAATGTGAAAAACGGGCTTCAAACCCGCAATATCACAGTTTGAAAATTGAATTCTCTCCGACTAGATCATGGATACTACTATTGAACGACTCGTACAAAAGAAAAATCCAACAATTTGTAACTATTGAATGCCCAGGCTGTAAACCAAAGCCACAAACTCATCACGTTTGCAATGAAGGGTGATCAGGTTAGCAGAGATGGATTTCTAGTGTTTGTTTGTTTGTTTCGCATTGCAAATTTAACTCATCCACGGTAAGCAGTGATCTCAGGAGAATTAAGAGGAAACAAGAATGTGAAAATGAAAAAAATGTGGTGGGTGAAAGAAAATGAGTAGAACCTAGGAGTAGCACCTGCCTCCAAACCATCAACGCCCAATGTCCCAAGTAGGATGGGTACGATAAGGACACTAAACATTGAATTGTACTTGTACTCATTTTGAATAAGATCTTAGCATAAATTATCAATCAAATCGTTACGTCTCTCTAAAGATTACTCACAAGGAACAATCCACGGTTGCCTCTCCACTATAGCAATAAGCATTCGGCCTGTATCATTTGCACATGTGGGTGAGACGGTTCTGTTGTCCACGAGTTGTTGCATGAAATCTCTGACATCTTGAGTCCGATCTGATGAACTTCTTTCTTCTTGAAAATCATTGCCAACTAATATCCACTCACTTTGTTACGTTTCTCTTGGTTTAGAAAATTTGTGATCAAATTGTAAAAACCAACTTGGTGTAACTCAAGGAAGACGCTTTCCACTTTTGCAATGAAATCTTCGTTTTGAAAGTATTTAATGTCATTGATCTTAGCAGCAATATTATTGATATAATTTGGGCTTAGCGCCGACTCTGGTGCAGGTCGGAGCTTTGTGGCCTATACCCAGCTCCGAGCGCAATTCCCATGAATATTGATGAGAAAGCATGGAGACCGAAAAGAAAACAGGAAGTTTTCTTGTTCAATGTTCGTATTGTCATGATTGGAGTTTCCAACCAGTCGTCTACTTCAGTAACATAAAAAAAAAGATACAAAAAAACTTCACTTTTTTTTTTAATTTTAAGCACAGTAATAATAAGAAGGAATTATTTTAGGCTCAGCTGAAAATGTGTTCCTCAGCAATTCAACCTTTTGTTTGTTGCAGGAGATCAATAGCATCTGAGAAAGAAAATATATAATATATGAGTGTTAGGGGGGTACACTTTTGGTAAAAATATTAATTTTACCCCTTCTGGACATTAAATAAATCACAGAATGAATACCAATACCAAACAAGTCACAAGATGAATGCCAATACTAAACAAGTCACAAGATGAATGCCAATACCAAACAAGTCACAAGATGAATGCCAATACCAAACAAGTCACAAGATGAATGCCAATACCAAACAAGTCACAAGATGAATGCCAATACCAAACAAGTCACAAGATGAATGCCAATACCAAACAAGTCACAGGATGAATGCCAATACCAAACAAGTCACAGGATGAATGCCAATACCAAACAAGTCACAGGATGAATGCCAATACCAAACAAGTCACAGGATGAATGCCAATACCAAACAAGTCACAAGATGAATGCCAATACCAAACAAGTCACAAGATGAATGCCAATACCAAACAAGTCACAAGATGAATGCCAATACCAAACAAGTCACAAGATGAATGCCAATACCAAACAAGTCACAAGATGAATGCCAATACTAAACAAGTCACAAGATGAATACCAATACTAAACAAGTCACAAGATGAATACCAATACTAAACAAGTCACAAGATGAATACCAATACCAAACAAGTCCACAAGATGAATGCCAATACTAAACAAGTCACAAGATGAATACCAATACTAAACAAGTCACAAGATGAATACCAATACTAAACAAGTCACAAGATGAATACCAATACTAAACAAGTCACAAGATGAATACCAATACTAAACAAGTCACAAGATGAATACCAATACCAAACAAGTCACAAGATGAATGCCAATACTAAACAAGTCACAAGATGAATACCAATACTAAACAAGTCACAAGATGAATACCAATACTAAACAAGTCACAAGATGAATACCAATACCAAACAAGTCACAGGATGAATACCAATACCAAACAAGAAAAAAAAATCAGAGGTGTAATTTGTGTGTTGTATGGTCGCCTGTCATTGGATAATGACAAAATTGATCATTGATGGTGAAAATAAACCAACTTGGTTGTCCGCCTAAGAACCCAGTCCCCGGAAACAAAAAAAACTGCAGGTTCTTAGAAAAACCAGCAGGTTCTAAGGTAAACTCGGACATGCCTTGGATGTTTGCTTCCTTATTCATATATTTTTTTATTGGCTATTCCCCTTAACCTTAAAATTTTAACTAGACCCCAACGGATAAGCAGTTTATGTTTGTTATCACGAGAATTGCTTTGTGTAGACATTATGATGGTCGGAAGTTGTGCTTGAAATGATGTTTTGAAAAAAGCAAACTTTGCAGTCTAGCCTCCAGCGAGCTGAGCGAATGAATGAAATTTAATGACTTTGAGAAAACAGTGTAGCGATTTGTGCAATCATGTTCCGTGTATATATGTAAAAACCACTATGCGATTGGTCATCTATATCTCAGCCAATCAGAAAAACGGCCTGATAAAACTCACACCAATAAGAAGGCTATCCTTACCCTGCCTGTCACCTGTCTTTGATGTTGCAATGCAAACTGCGTGATTGCAATGCCTCCATATCCTGTCTTTGATGTTGCAATGCAACATCCTGGCACGCGACAGCTACGTAATCTTCGACCGGGTGACCAGGGCAGGTGGTGAGCCTTCCTCATGCCTGTCACTGTCAGTCGGTGTCTGGCACACCCATGTGACATACTTATTACACCTACTAGCGTCTGGACCAATGCAATAGACTTTCCACCCGCCTTTCTGTGATTCACTTACAACGTTACTTGTTATCAGTAATAATTAGCATTAAATTAAGTGAAGATTTTATTTCCATGATTCTCACTGTACAATCTGACCGGATTCTAACGTGGATCGGGCTGTACTAGTGGGGTCTTAAGGAGGTAGTTTTATATAAGAAAAATTCTATTACACAGACATAGCGAGCTCTTAGTGCGGACCGGGTTCTCAGGCGGCGGGTCTTAGGCAGACACTACTGCGTAAAATAATAATAATAATAATAATAAGACATTTGTAAAGAGTTAATATCAATTAAAATGCTCAGTGGCCCTTAACATGGATCATAATAAAAATAATGAAAAGTTGTACACATCCAAGCTCATTCATCGACAATTAAAAGTGCCATATAAGGAACCATATGTATAAAACTTAACAGCATCATGTTTATGTTAATATCAAAAGATCTTCCATTGATTGCAAGGTCTTATATTGCATTAGATATACTTCAATCCATTTCCTTTCACATCAAGAGAGCTCTTTTTCTCTTTTGAGCCGTATTTTTCACTTATGGTGCTTAAACAGAATTCATTTCAAAAGTTTATGAAATATTTGGCAAATTGATCCCAAAAGTAGATGATAATAAACAGCATAAACTCTTTTTAGATGATGATAAACAGCATAAACTCTTTTTTCCCCAGATAAAGCAAATCCCCGGGCCCTGTCTGAGAGTAGATGATCCCGCCCTCCACGAGTCTCCTGCTGCCTTGCAGGCAGTTCTGGCTGACCAAAAGCTAAAGGAGTTAACCCTGAAAGAAAACAACCTGCTGCCTTGCAGGCCGGTCTTGACTGACCAAAGGCAAAGGAGTTAACCCTGACAGAAAATAACAACCTGCTGCCTTGCAGACTGGTCTTGAGAGCGACTAAAGGCTAAGAGAGTTAACCCTGACAGAAAATAACAAGGCCCGGTAGGGGGCCTCAGGTGGCAGCCCCACCATCTACCTAGGGTACAGCGGGCCAATCCCCTACTTATCCAAAACAACCTGATTCAAAGTAATATATATATACAATGATATACCCGGCTTGAACTTTAGAAGACGACTCTGGAAAAGAACACAGACTGTGATTTTTGGAACATGGAATGTTAGGGCAATTAATGGAAAGGAGTTAGAATTAGTAGAAGAAATGGAAAAATTCAAAGTAGACATTTTGGCTATTACAGAAACAAAGAAAAAAGGACAAGGAATAGAAAATGTAGGACCAAATCATACTTTAATCTTCTCAAGAGTAGATGTCAAAGATAGACCTAGAGCAGGAGTAGGCCTCCTAATGCATAAAAGGCAAGAAATGCTACTAGAAAGTTGGAAATTTGTAAGCCCACGGCTATGAGAGCTAAATATTAAACCAAAAGGAAGAGAAATTGAATTATTAATAGCTTATGGACCAAACGAAGATGCCCCAAAAGAAGAAAAAGATATCTTCGAAAATGATTTACAAATAGCTGCAGAGAAATCTTAAACCCAAACAGGAATTAATGGTTTTAGGAGATTTAAACACTAGAGTAGGCAACAATGTAGAAACATCAGGAGGAGTAATAGGTAAAGAAGGAGAGACACCAACTTCTCCAAATGGAGAGAGACTAATAGATTTTTGTCTAAAGAATAACATGAAAATAGCAAACATATTTTTTCCTCATAAAGATATTCACAAATATACAAGAGTAAATGAAGACAGATGTGAAAAGTCAATCATAGACTACATAATAGTTAGCAGCTCCCTTTTACAGTACAATGGATGCTAGAGTAAGCATAAGAGCTGAAATATGTAGATCATCACCTAGTGATAGCCAAAATGAGATTATTAACTGAAGAAAAACAAACAGGAAAGGGAAGAGAAGAAAGCTACTAAACTCAAAATAGAATAACTACATAAACCAATAGTAAAACAGATGTACCAATCCAGGATAAAAAGATCTATCAGTGAAAGGCAGATGGATCTGAAGGAAAGCACACTAGAAGAAAAAGTGGCAAATATATAATATAAAGAAACACTCCTCAGATGTACTGAAGAGGTCTGTGGTAGGGAAACAAATTAAAGGAAATGGGAAAAGGACAGCATGGTGGAATGAGAATGAGACTAAGATCAAAGAAAAGAAAGTTGCCTGAAGAAATACTTGGTAACCAAAGAGACCAGAGGATAGGATAGATTACGGAGTAAAAGAACTATCGCAAAGAGGAAGTTAGGAAAGCAAAACAGGAACAGTGGAAGAGTTTGGACAAAGACTTCAAGAAAACTATCAAGGAAATCAAACCTGTTCTGGGAGCGATAAGAGCATGAGAAAGACCAAAACATGCCCAATACGACAAATTGGAGAACGCCAAACAAGAAATAATGAAAGGAGACAGCGAAATCATGAAACGTGGAGAAAGAATTTTCAACAATTACATAATCCCTCCAGAACATATGAAACAAGGAGTACAGATCAATTAGTAAGAGTAACAAGTAATCCAGAGGAGACAGCTGAAGATGTAGATATCTCAATGGAAGAACTTCAAACAGCTACAAGAAAAGTGAAATTAGAAAAAAGCCCCAGGAGCAGATCGAGTTTATCCAGAAATGATTAAAAACCAAGGAGAGAGGCAGACAAAGTACTACACACAATATGTCAACAAGCATGGAAGTCCAAACAGGTGCCAGACGACTGGAAAAAGGGAACGGTAGTACCAATACACAAAAAAGGATCAACCATGGAATGCTCAAACTATAGAGGGATATCACTACTTAGCGTACCAGGAAAAATGTATGAAATTCTGAAATGAGACTAAGAAAAAGAGTAGAGGACCAGATTGAAGAACACCAGTGTGGATTAGACCAGGAAGAAGTGTACAAGATCACATATTTACAATTAGACAAATAATAGAAAAATTTCTGAGAGAAACATTGACTTGCACCTGTGTTTTATTGACTTAGAAAAGGCATTTGACACTGTGAGAGGGACGAACTATGGCATTCCTTATGAGAACACAACGTAGAACAAAATTTAATAGAAGCCATTAAAAGTTTTTACAATAAACCAACATGTGCAGTGAGAGTAGCTGGAAATGTATCTGAGGAATTTGATGTAGATATAGGAGTAAGACAGGTTGTTACCTAAGTCCTCTTTTGGTTTATCACATTTATGGATTCAGTCGCAAAGGCATCCTCAAACATGAAGAAAATGAATGTAGGTAGGCCTATGTGGAAGCTCAAACCAGTAAATGTATCAATGCCTTCATTTGCTGATGATTTAGTTCTGTTTGGAAAATCAGAAAAGGACTTCCAGTCAAATATCAACATAATGAATAATGAATTAAATAAAGAGGAATGAGAGTAAATGCAAAGAAAGCCAAAACCAATGCTAGGAACTAGGAAGCTAAAACACAAAATCTTAAATTGGGCAGGGACAATTTAGAACAAGTTCAAAGATACAATTACTTAGGAGTAATGATTAACTCAGAGGGAAAACTAAGGGAAAAATCAGCCAGAGAATCCAAAAAGGCAAGTGCAATATATAACCATCTAGGAAAGGCATTTTGTAGGTAAACAAGAATTGTCAACAAAACCAAAATGGCAGTATACAACACAGTTTATTGTCCTACTCTCCTCTATGGCAGTGAAACCTGGACCTTAGACAGTAGGGAATACAGTAGAGTATAGGCAGCTGAAATGAAATATCTAAGAAGAGTAGTAGGGGAAAACTAAAAGAGACAAAAATCAGAAACACAACAATAAGAGATCAAACCAAAGCAGATAGCATGTGGAACTAAGATAGAAATGAATCAACTGAGATGGTTTGGGCATGTTAACAGAATGAATGACAATAGAATAGCAAAATTCAGTATACAGTGCTAAAAACTCAAGGTAAAGACCAACGCACACCTCGAGAAAGTGGGAAGAAGATATAAAAGAGGCATTAACGTGAAGAAATTTAACTTTCACGGAAGGAAACAGAAACTGTCAGAACAGGGCAGCCTGGAGAAGATCATTTCGGGCATCTAAAATCCATACACCGGAAGGTAGAATGGGAGCTGATAAAGAAAGAAAGAATAAAGCAAATCCAAGCCTATAGGTTGCTGACACAGAACTTAGCTACAATCAAGCCAAATAATTTAAACAAGTAAGCAAATCTACCAAGTAGTTTGTGAGCTATTTATGTTACAAGAACATGACCCTTAAAAACAAACAACACATAAAACAGCTCAAATAATCTCAAAAGAGATATAAATTGCTTGCAACACCTTACCTACCAAAGTCAAATTTCAACACTTTATAGATCAGTTTGAGTGATAAGAATAATTCCATAGAAGATTGATGTTTCTAAATGTAAAGCCAAAAACTCTGGATTAAAAAATGTTCAACAATTCATATAAAAGTTCTGTTCAGCATAGTGACTCTTCAAGTTATATATAACAAGTTAAAATCCTTACTTTATACTAAGGGGAATCAGGCCCAAGTGTGTGTGAAATGTTTTCATTATCTGAGACAAAGGACAATGTGTCATGTAGGCGTAGGAAAAATGATAACATATATTCAAAGGACACTTTGAACTTTCTATGATGGAGGTCAAAGTATCTCACTGATTGATAACAATTTCATTTACCAAAAATGAAAGTCATGGGAGTTGTGGGGCAATTAACAGTGTTGTGACTTTATCATCACAACGACCCTGATTTAAAATCCTGGCTTGCTCATAGTTTTTTTTAGTTTTCATGATGTTGTATTCTTAGGAAAGGTGCTTCACTCTGCTTTCCTCATTAGACTCAGGTGTGAGTGAGTACCTGGCTATTGGTAGAGAAATATCTTGAAAGAATGTGAGTATGATGTGCCTAACAGACTGCTGTGCTGCATGCTCCCGAAGGATTTGAGAAGAGGGACCTTTTAACAAAATGGCAGGCTGGGGACAAATAATGTACTGCCAGTGGGGAGAGGGGTAAAGAGAGAGAGAGAGAGGGAGAGAGAGGGAAAGGTGTGCTGAGACAAATGATATTATGGAAGAACTCCATGGTTGGGCACACACTATCACTATCACTATCCCTGAACCTAAATTTCCCCGTCATGAAACGCTAGATTCCTTTGACAGCTATTCCTAGTGAAAATCACATCATCTAATTTCAATAAAAAATGAATGAAGGGTTCCATCACAAACGCGACATAGACCATAATTCAAATATGTAAAAAACCGAGTTAATGTCCCTGTAATATTTCATTTTGATATCAAACGCCCAGATTTTTCAATCTATTCTTTGTATTTGTCTCCTCTCGTGTTCTATGGGACTTAAATAACATTTCCTTCACTTTTCACATGTCCCTTTGCCTCACTGTCTGGGAGAGAAAGAGATAGAGATAGAGAGAGAGAGATGAGAGAGAGAAAAAGAGAGAGAGAGAAAGAGAGAGAGAGAAAGAGAGAAAGAGAGAGAGAGAGAGAGAGAGAGAGAGAGAGAGAGAGAGAGAGAGAGAGAGAGACAGACAGACAGAGAAAAGAGAACGAGAGAGAGAGAGAGAGAGAGAGAGAGAGAGAGAGAGAGAGAGAGAGACAGACAGACACAGAGAGAGAGAGAGAGAGAGAGAGAGAGAGAGAGAGAGACAGACAGACAGACACAGAGAGAGAGAGAGAGAGAGAGAGAGAGAGGGAGGGAGGAGGGAGGGAGTGGGAGGGAGAGAGAGAGAGAGACCCCCCCCTTCACTATTAATAATGACTAATGTCGAGGTCCACCTGCTATTAATGACGAATCGTGCTGGCCTAAATTTAAACCGACTCGCTAGTTTTCGGCGCTCCTTAGTTTTTCAACTGCACTTCATTTCCTAAATGTAAACAAACGGGACATCCAGAATATGTATTCTTTTAAAAGCGTGTGGTCTTCAACCTGCAGATCTAATGCATAACTGTATCCTCCTAATATTAAATTCCTAGATCTAGATCTAGATCTAGAAATAGATTAAGATCAGCAAGAGATAAGATCTTTTTAAGCAAAACAAAAACAAAAATTTTAAAACAATGACCAAAACTGGAATCGTCGACTTGTCCTCAATTTGGAATTTAGATCTAGATCTAGATCTAAGATCGAGAAAATCAATCAATTTAGATCTAAGCAATCATTTACTTCAGAGATAACTGATGCCACTGATATATGACAGTACAACCACAACCACGACTACAACAGCCAGCATATTTCCTTACCTCAAATTCAAACAAGAAAATCCAGATATTTTAAAGCAAAAAAGCTAGATCTAGATCTAGCAATTCTAGTAAAGCATTTCTCTAGTAAAATATTTCTTTAGAATAGACCGAGAAAACCACCTCCAATCCAAATAGATGTTATCTAGATTGAAATGTAGATGTTCCAGTTCCCCGACACCCGAGCCACATGAGGAACAGTCACAGGTCAGACTGCCAGGACACCGGCCGTAAATTGAAACCACGTCAGCTGACTGACTGACACTACTGACAGACTAGCCAGGTCACACACTTGAGGATGAAGGTGGAGAACTGTGTCAATGGAGGTCAACGTACGAGTGACGTCTAGATCTATAAGTTAGCTGGGTTATTGAGCTAGGTGGGAACTGAACGTGGAAAAATACGAAGACCCAGTACACTCAGCACAGTGAAATACGCCAGTGGCGGGTCCCGTATATTTGCATCTCTCCCAGCCTTCCAGCAAGACTTAAGCGGTAGTGGCGTTCCCGCATAACTGCACAGCAGTGTACTCAAAGACGGGTTTTGGGAATGCCTCTATTCTGACCAATTACGCTGATCAACCCACGACACCTAGAAATCTCAGTAGGTAGTTCCAGCACGACACCCAAACAGAGAAAATCTATTATTCTAAAGGGGTAAAAGTCATAGTTCATTTCCGAGGCTAACACACACACTCGATATATTTCTTATAAAGAGATACAACACACAGGAGTTCTATCTCAAGTGCAGGCTGTGGACCTCTGCAAAATGGACAAAACCAAAGACTCTGGTCTTCGTATGAACGACGCAACTTCTGGACAGACGTCAATTACTTTAGTAAGAAGCTCCACCCACAAGCAAAAAATAGTGATTGATACAAAAATAAAAGACAGTGGTCAATCATTGCACACCTATGGTTTGCCTGAATGGAAGGCGTGATCTTCAGTCAATAGAAAGAAACCATGTTCAGGGTTGACCAATCCAGGGAGCATTGTGTTGATGGTTATATTGTCAAACGTCACATAAGTCAAAATATATCTCCCCACCTCTTTTTCACATTAGGAATGAAGGGATTAGAGTGTTGAAAGTACAGGGGAGATTTTTAAGCCTCATCTGAGTTCAGCGACCAGCAACGAAAGGAACTTTGATCTCTCAAATAGGCCCATTTCACATGGTCAGCGATGACATGTGGTATCTGGACAAAGGAGGAAGGACGGCTATTCGAAGTGTCGAAAAGGACTAAGGAGGGAGACTTACATCCAAGTGGGGGAAGATGTGAAAAAACACTGGATTACGTAAGGGGTGGGGGCTGTTTGGGAGGAGGTGGATTACTATTGAACTGTAGGAAGGGAACAGCAAAGAATACAAAACTATGGTCACTCATGTCATTGTAAATGAGGAGAGATGGTGATATTCAGTTATATAGACATAGGGTAGGGAGGAGTTTTCAAAAGCATGGGATTAGCGGGAGGCGGTTGGACATTTCCTCTAGTATTAGTATATAGTTCCATCCTTTTGTTTAGAAGTGAGAATGAAATTGATTCCTTTAGAAATAAAGATATAATGATGTTGTTCATTGAAACCTCTATTACATAAAATTTACACAGCCAACCCCGCTATTACTGAATGACTGGAGTAAAGCCTGACCGTTGCACCAATGGCTCTAATTAGTATTAGTTTTGTTCAGCATTGTTTGATGTTTATTGTTTTTATGTTCCCTTGTTGCTTTTGAAGGTTGGGCACACTGAATATTTTCTCGGTCCTGATCCGTTTTCTGTCTTTTAGTATTATACTTATACCTTTCATATTCCTCTTCATTAGTAATGGGCTAGGCTGTGATTATTTTCCGCCGGGTTTTCAAGCTGACCTTTGGGACCTAGACAATAGGTCAAACTATATGCGGGCTTTCGTTAATCATCGTCAGTTTTCAATACACCGAGACATTTTGTTCGGATTGTTTCGCAAACTCAGGATTTTTTATATTGCACTCAACTATTAAAAGTACCGTCTTGCAAGGAGCGACGGCTCTATCGCAGGCCCCACCACCTTGGCCCCAGAGGCAGGCGACAAGGTCGTGATCGCTAGACGCGATTTCATCGGCTTCGATTGTTTAAACATAGATCTATCTCCCCTTTCTCACGCGTTATAAACTCGCCTAAATCGCAATGCCCGGGTGTATTGTACCATTACTAGGCCTACATAGAGAGAGAGAGAGAGAGAGAGAGAGAGAGAGAGAGAGAGAGAGAGAGAGAGAGAGAGAGAGAGAGAGAGACACACACACACACACACAGATTAGAGAGGAGAGAGAGAGAGAGAGAGAGAGAGAGAGAGAGAGAGAGAGAGAGAGAGAGAGAGAGAGAGAGAGGAGACAGAGACAAAGACAGAGAGTGGGAGGGAGACAGAGACAAAGACAGAGAGAGGGAGAGAGAGGAGAGAGAGAGAGAGAGAGAGAGAGAGAGAGAGAGAGAGAGAGAGAGAGAGAGAGGGAGGAGAAGATGGAGAGAGAGAGAGAGGGGGAGAGGGAGAGGGAGAAGGAGGGGAGGGGGGAGTGGGGAGGGAGAGGGATGGAGAGAGAGAGAGACTATACGCTCATTTAGAGGGAGAAGGAGGGGGAGGGAGGGGGAGGTTGAATAGTGTCGGGAAAGGGACTTCTCAGGAGAGAGTTTGTTTGTCTCTTGTCACTTCATTCAACTTCACGGGAGATAATTATTCAATCCCTACAGTGTCATGTATAATGTCTGACATTCACTTTTTTACATTGAATAGTGTCTAATATCTACTTCCTCTCACGTTTGTTTAATTATCTACTTTTTACTTCACCTTATTGTTTAATTATCTACTTTTTACTAATTATTGTCTAGTATCGCCTTGTCAATGATTGACGTTAATGTCTAATCATCTACTTACTTTCAGGTTATTGTCTAATCATTTACTTCTCATTTACGTTATTGTTTAATTATCTACTTTTTACTTCACCTTATTGTTTAATTATCTACTTTTTACTTCACGTTATTGTCTAGTATCGCCTTGTTACTTCACGTTATTGTCTAATAATCTCTTCTTACTTCACGTTATTGTCTAATCATTTACTCCTTTACTTTACGTTCTTGTCTAATTATCTACTTCTTACTTCACGTTATTGTCTAATATCTACTTCTTACTTCACGTTATTGTCTAATATCTACTTCTTACTTCACGTTATTGTCTAATTATCTAACTCTTACTTCAGGTTATGGTCTAATTACCTGCTCCTTACTTCACGTTGTTTTCTAATTATCTACGCCTTACTTCACGTCATTGTCTAATAACCTACTTTTTACTTCACGTTATTGTCTAATTATCTACTTCTAACTTATCGTAATTGTCAAATCATCTACTTCTTACTTCACGTTGTTGTCTAATTATCTACTTCTTACTTCATATTATTGTCTAATTTTTCTACTTCTTACTTCCCGTTATTGTCTTATATCTACTTCTTACTTCACGTTACCGTCTAATTATCTACTTCTTACTCAACGTTTTTGTCAAATTATCCACTTTTTACTTCACGTTATTGTCCAGTTATCTACTTCTTACTTCATGTTATTGTTTAATTACCTACTTGCTATTTCACGTCATTGTCTAATACCTACTTCTTACTTTACGTTATTGTCTATTGTCTACTTCTTACTTCACGTTATTGTCAAATATCTACTAGTTAATTCCCGTTATTGTCTAATTATCTACTTCTTACTTCACGCTTTTTGTCTAATATCTACTTCTTACTTCACGTCATTGTCTAATATCTACTTCTGACTTCACGTTATTGTCTAATATCTACTTCATACTTCACGTTATTGTCTAATTACTTAAGTGCGAAAGCCTCGGTAAACAGGAATTTAGTACCATGACTATACAATACTGAGGTCACGCCCCTTCGAGACCTTTTACACACAGCGGTGAAGCGAGAGCGAGACACAGCGGACTTATTCGTTTCTATTTTCGTTGCGAGCGTTTCTCAGCTCTCAGTTCACTCAGATAAAATCAGTGTAATAAAGACAAAGATATGGCCTCACGCCTTTGGTGGATACTAGTGATTTAGTGAACTAGCGATAGACCGAAATGTCTGACTTAGATCTGGATCTGAGCCCGATAACATATACAAGTAAACGCGAAAAATGGAACTTTCTTTTTCCATTTATCAATTGATATTGATGTTGGGCCTATTAAAAAGTTTGCAACAGCTTATATTTGTCACAACCCCGTAAAAAAGAGAAGAAAGGAAAAAGAAAAGAAAGAAAGAAAAGACTTTAAATTTGACATAGGATCAGAGTGCCTCGTAATACCGGAAACGACCGGAAACGGCCGGAAACGACCGGAAATGACCAGAAACGACTCAGAAACGACCGGAAATGACCGGAAACGACCGAAATGACCGCAACGACCAGAAAAAAAATGTGGAAATTCCCTACATGCCTACATTCCCACATGCCTACATTCCAACACATTCCAACATGCCTACATTCCCACATGCCTACATTCCAACATGCCTACATTCCAAATGCCTACATTCCCACATGCCTACATTCCAACATGCCTACATTCCAACATGCCTACATTCCCACATGCCTACATTCCAACATGCCTACATTCCCACATGCCTACATTCCAACATGCCTACATTCCCAACATGCCTACATTCCAACATGCCTACATTCCCACATGCCTACATTCCAACATGCCTACATTCCAACATGCCTACATTCCAACATGCCTACATTCCAACATGCCTACATTCCAACATGCCTACATTCCCAAATGCCTACATTCCAACATGCCTACATTCCCACATGCCTACATTCTCACATGCCTACATTCCCACATGCCTACATTCCCACATGCCTATGCCTACATTCCAAACATGCCTACATTCCAACATGCCTACATTCCAACATCACATTCTCATGCCTGCATTCCAACATGCCTACATTCCCACATGCCTACATTCCAACATGCCTACATTCCCACATGCCTACATTCCAACATGCCTACATTCCAACATGCCTACATTCCAACATGCCTACATTCCCACATGCCTACATTCCAACATGCCTACATTCCCACATGCCTACATTCTCAACATGCCTACATTCCAACATGCCTACATTCCCACATGCCTACATTCCCACATGCCTACATTCCAACATGCCTTCCCACATTCCCCAAATGCCTACATTCCCACATGCCTACATTCCCAAATGCCTACATTCCCAACATGCCTACATTCCAACATGCCTACATTCCAACATGCCTACATTCCCAAATGCCTACATTCCCAAATGCCTACATTCCCAAATGCCTACATTCCCAAATGCCTACATTCCCAAATGCCTACATTCCCAACATGCCTACATTCCCAAATGCCTACATTCCAACATGCCTACATTCCAACATGCCTACATTCCAACATGCCTACATTCCAACATGCCTACATTCCAACATGCCTACATTCCCAAATTCTCACATGCCTACATTCCAACATGCCTACATTCCCAACATGCCTACATTCCAACATGCCTACATTCTCACATGCCTACATTCCAACATGCCTACATTCCAACATGCCTACATTCCAACATGCCTACATTCCAACATGCCTACATTCCAACATGCCTACATTCCAACATGCCTACATTCTCACATGCCTACATTCCAACATGCCTACATTCCAACATGCCTTCCAACATGCCTACATTCTCACATGCCTACATTCCAACATGCCTACATTCCCACATGCCTACATTCCAACATGCCTACATTCCAACATGCCTACATTCCAACATGTCTACATTCAACATGCCTACATTCTCACATGCCTACATTCTCAAATGCCTACATTCTCACATGCCTACATTCCTACATTCACATGCCTACATTCCCAACATGCCTACATTCCCACATGCCTACATTCCAACATGCCTACATTCCAACATGCCTACATTCCAACATGCCTACATTCCAACATGCCTACATTCCAACATGCCTACATTCCCAACATGCCTACATTCCAACATGCCTACATTCCACATGCCTACATTCCAACATGCCTACATTCCAACATGCCTACATTCCAACATGCCTACATTCCAACATGCCTACATTCATTCCAACATGCCTACATTCCAACATGCCTACATTCCCAAATGCCTACATTCCAACATGCCTACATTCCCAAATGCCTACATTCCAACATGCCTACATTCCAACATGCCTATTCATTCTCACATTCATGCCTACATTCCAACATGCCTACATTCCCACATGCCTACATTCTCACATGCCTACATTCCAACATGCCTTCCAACATGCACTCCCAAATGCCTACATTCCAACATGCCTACATTCCCACATGCCTACATTCTCACACATGCCTACATTCCAACATGCCTACATTCCACACATGCCTACATTCCCAAATGCCTACATTCCAACATGCCTACATTCCAACATGCCTACATTCCCAACATGCCTACATTCCCACATGCCTACATTCCAACATGCCTACATTCCCACATGCCTACATTCCACATGCCTAACATTCCAACATGCCTACATTCCACATGCCTACATTCCCAAATGCCTACATTCCAACATGCCTACATTCCAAATGCCTACATTCTCAACATGCCTACATTCCACATGCTTACATTCTCAACATGCCTACATTCCAACATGCCTACATTCCAACACATGCCTACATTCCAACATGCCTACATTCTCAAATGCCTACATTCCAACATGCCATTCCCACATTCTCACATGCCTACATTCCCACATGCCTACATTCCAAAATGCCTACATTCCAATATGCCTACATTCCAACATGCCTACATTCCAACATGCCTACATTCCCACATGCCTACATTCCCACATGCCTACATTCCCACATGCCTACATTCCCACATGCCTACATTCCCACATGCCTACATTCTCACATGCCTACATTCTCACATGCCTACATTCCAACATGCCTACATTCCAACATGCCTACATTCCAATATGCCTACATTCCAACATGCCTACATTCCCACATGCCTATATTCCCACATGCCCACATTCTCACAATCCCACATTCCCACATGCCTACATTTTGACATGCTCACAGTCCCACATGCCTACATTCCCACACGTCCATATTCTCACATTCCCATTCTCATGTTCCAACATTCCCACATTTTCAAATTCCTATATACCATGCCTACATTCCAACATGCACACATTCCTCAAATTCCTATGTTCCAACATGTCTACATTCCAACATGCCTACATTCCCACATGCCCATATTCTCAAATTCTCCATGTTCCCACATTCCAACATTCCTACATTCCCACATGCCACATGCCCTTCCCCACGTGCCCTTACCCCACGTGCCCATTCCTACATTCCCACATGCCTATTCTCAAATTCCACATGTCCTTCCCACATGCCCTTACCTCACATTCCCCATGTTCTCATTCCATTGCCTACATTCCCACATGCTTATATTCTCAAATTCCCATGTTCCACATTCCCACCACTACATTCCCACATGCTCTTACCTCACGTGCCCTTACCCACATTCCGACATGCCTACATGCCCACATGGTCACATGCCCTTACCCCACATGCCCTTACCTCATGCCCTTACCCCACATGTCCTTACCCCACATTACCATCCCATGCCCTTACCCCACATGCCCTTACCCACATGCCCTTACCCACATGCCCTTACCCCACATGCCCTTACCCCACATGCCCTTACCTCACATGCCCCTTACCTCACATGCCCTTACCCCACATGCCTTACCTCACATGCCCTTACCTCACATGCCCTTACCTCACATGCCCTTACCTGACATTCCCTTACCTGACATGCCCTTACCTCACATGCCCTTACCTCACATGCCCTTACCTGACATTCCCTTACCTCACATGCCCTTACC
>JAXRKP010000313.1:52500-69417 GCA_037039925.1 Doris montereyensis | reverse complement strand
TGCCCACATGTCCTCACCTCTCGTGCCCACCTTTCCGTATTCATACATACCCATTTCCCAATGCCCACATGCAACGAGGCCATTTTTCCATATCACCACATCCCCATATTTCCTGACTCTGCGTGTCCACATGCCCCCATCTCAACATCCCAAAATGCCCACATGTTCACAGGCCCACATGGCCACATCTCAATATATCCACATGCCCATAGGCCAACATGCCCACATGCCCTCGGTCTCATATACCCCCATGACCAAAAGTCCACTTCCCATATCCTCACATCCCCACATGACCTGATCCTCACGTTCCTACTAGCCAACATCACCATATTCCCATTGCCCCATATCCCCACATGTCCACATGCCCTCAATTCAACATCCCTATATCCCCACATGTCCACATGCTCTCAATTCAACATCCCTATATCTCCACATCCCCACAAGCACACATGACAACAGATCCACAAACTCATGTGCCAACATGTCCACTATCCCTCATATCTCCACATGCCAACATATATCCTTGCTCACATGCCTACATCTCCACATGCCTACATCTCCAAATGTCTACATCTCCATATGCCGACATCTCTAAATGCCCACATCTCCACATGCCTACGTCTCCACATGCCTACATCTCCACATGCCTACATCTCAAAATGTCTACATCTCCCAATGCCTATATCTCCAAATGCCCATATCTCCACATGTCTACATTCCCACATGCCCACATCTCCACACGACCATATCTCCCCATGCCCACATGCCCATATCTCCACATGACCACTTCTCCAAATGCCGACATCTCCACATGGCTACATGCCCACATCTCCACATGGCCACTTCTCCAAATGCCCATATCTCCACACGGCTACATGCCCACATCTCCACATGGCCACATCTCCAATTGTCCACATCTCCACATTGATACATGCCCACATCTCCACATCACATCTCCAATTGTCCACATCTCCACATTGATACATGCCCACATCTTCACATGACCACATCTCCAAATGCCCACATCTCCGAATGCCCACATCTCCGAATGCCCACATCTCCACATGGCTACATGCCCACATCTCCACATGGCCACTTCTCCAAATGCCCACATCTCCACATGGCTACATGCCCACATCTCCACATGGCCACATCTCCAATTGTCCACATCTCCACATTGATACATGCCCACATCTTCACATGACCACATCTCCAAATGCCCACATCTCCGAATGCCCACATCTCCGAATGCCCACATCTCCACATGCCCACATTTCCGAATGCCCACATCTCCACATGCTCCCATCTCCAAATGCTCACATCCTCACATGCCTACATGCCCACATCTCCACATGCCCACATCTCCACATACCCACATCTCCAAATGCCCATCTCTCCACATGCCTACATCTCTGAAATGCCCACATCTCCACATGCCTACAACTTCAAATGCCCACATCTCCACATGCCCAGATCTCCAAATGCCCACATTTCCACATGCCTACATGTCCACATCTCCACAGGCCTACATGACCACATATCCACATGCCTACTTGCCCACATTTCCACATGTCTACATGCCCACACCTCCACATGCCCACATCTCCACATGTCCACATCTCCACATCTCCAAAAGCCCATATCTCCCACATGCCTGTATGCCCACATATCTACATGCCTACATGCCCACATCCCATATGCCTACAGGCCAACATTTGCACATGCCTACATACCCACATATCCACATGCCTACATGCCCACATTTCCACATGCCTACATGCCCCATCTCCACATGCCTACATGCTCACATCTCCACATGCCCACATCTCCACATGCCTAAATACCCACATCTACACATGCCTACATCTCCAAATGCCTACATGCCCACATATCCACATGCCTACATCTCCAAATGCCTACATGCCCATATCTACCCATGCGTACATGTCCAAATCTCCACATGTCTACATGCCAACATCTTCACATGCATACATCTCCAAGTGCCTACATGCCCACATCTCTACATGCCCACATCTCCACATGCCTACATGTCAACATCTCCACATGCCTACATGCCCACATCTCCCCATGCCTACATGCTCATATCTCTACATGCCTACATGCCCACATTTCCACATGCCCACATTTCCACATGCCTACATGCCCACATCTCCACATGACTACATGCCCACATCTCCACATGCCTACATGCCCACATCTCCACATGCCTACATGCCCAAAATCTCCACATGCCAACATCTCCAAATGTCCATATCTCCATATGCCTACATGCCTACATCTCCACAAGACTACATCCATCTCAACATGCCTACATGCCCAAAATGCCTACATGCCCAAAATCATGCCAACATCTCCAAATATCCATATCTCCATATGCCTACATGCCCACATCTCCACATATCTACATGTCCACATCTCCATATGCCTACATGCCCACATCTCCACATGCCTCAATGCCCACATCTCCACATGCCTTCATGCCCACATCTCCAATTTCCCATATCTCCAAATGTCGATATCTCCAAATGCCCATATCTCCACATGCCCACATCTCCACATGACCACATCTCCATATGCCCACTTCTCCACATGCCCACATGCCCACATCTCCACATTGCCACATCTCCACATGACCACATCTCCACATGGCTACATGCCCATATCTCCACATGGCCACATCTCCAAATGTCCATATCTCCACATTCATACATGCCCACATCTCCACATGGCCAGATCGCCAAATGCCCTCATCTCAAAATGCCCACATCTCCGAATACCCACATCTCCACATGCCTACATGTTCACATCTTCATATGCCCACATCTCCGAATGCCCACATCTCCACATACCCACATCTCTAAATGCCCACATCTCCTCATGCCCGCATCTCCAAATGCCAATATCTCCACATGCCTACATGCCCACATCTGCACATGCCTACATATCCACATCTCCACATGCCTACATGCCCACATCTCCCCATCTCCTAAAGCTCATATCTCCACATGGCTACATGCCCACATCTCCAAATGCCTACATGCCCACATCTCCACATGCCTACATGCCCACATCTCCACATCTCAGAAAAGCCCATATCTCCACATGCCTATATGCTCACATATCCACATGCCTACATGCCCACATATCCACATGCCTACATGTCCACATATCCACATGCCCACATCTCCATATGCCTACTTGCCCACATCTCCACATGCCTACATGCCCACATCTCCACATGCCTACATGCCACATCTCCACATGCCTACATGCCCACATCTCCACATGCCTATATGCCCACATCTTTTCACATGCATACATGCCCATATCTCAATATGCCTACATGTCCACATCTCCACATGTCTACATGCCCACATCTCCAATTGCCTACATGCCCACATCTTCACATGCCTACATGCCCATATCTCCATATGCTTATATCTCCAAATGCCCATATCTCCACATGCCCACATCTCCATATGCTTACATTTCCACATGCCCACATCTCCATATGCCCACTTCTCCACATGCCCACATGCCCGCATCTCCACATGGCCTACTTCTCCAAATGCTCACATCTCCACATGCCCACATCTCCTAATGCCCACCTCTCCACATGCCTACATGCTCACATCTCCATATGCCAACATCTCCGAATGCCCAAATCTCCACATACCCATATCTCTAAATGCCCACATCTCCACATGCCCACATCTCCTCATGCCCGCATCTCCAAATGCCCATATCTCCACATGCCTACATACCCACACCTCCACACGCCTAAATGCTGACATCTCCATATGCCTACATGCCCACATCTCCACATGCCTACATGTCCACATATCCACATGCGTACATTCCCACATATCCACATGCCCACATGTCCACATGCTTACATGCCCACATCTCCACATGCCTACATGCCAACATCCCACATGCCTACATGCCCACATCTCCACATGCCTACATGCCCACATCTCCACATGCCTACATGCCCATGTCTCCACATACCTACATGCCCATATCTCCACATGCCTACATGCCCACATCTCCACATGCCTACATGTCCACATCTCCCCATGCCTACATGCTCATATCTCTACTTGCCTACAAGCCAACATTTCCACATGCCCACATCTCCACATGCCAACATGCCCACATCTTCATATGACTACATGCCCACATCTCCACATGCATACATCCCATATCTTCACATGCCTACATGTCCACATCTCCACATGCCTACATGCCCCAAATCTCCACATGCCAACATCTCCAAATGCCCATATCTCTACATGCCTACTTGCCCACATCTCCACATGTCTACATGCCCACATCTCCACATGCCTACATGCCCACATCTCCACATGCCTACATGCCTCTCCACATACCTAAACATCTCCAGTTGCCCATATCTCAGAATGTCCATATCTCCACTTGCTTACATCTCCACATGCCCACATCTCCACATGCCTACATCTCCACATTCCCACATCTCCATATGCCCACTTCTCCACGTGCCAACAGCCCCACCCCTCCACATGGCCACATCTCCAAATGCTCACATTTCCATATGTCCACATCTCCGAATGCCCACATCTCCACATGACTACATGCTCACATCTCCATATGCCCACATCTCCGAATGCCCACATCTCCATATCCCCACATCTCCACATGCCTACATGCCCACATATCCACATGCCCACATCTCCACATCTCCACATGCGTTGATGCCCACATCCCCACATGCCTACATGCCCACATTCCCACATGCCTACATGTCCACATCTCCACATGCCTACATGCCCACATCTCCACATGCCTAAATGCCCATATCTCCACATGCCTACATGCCCACATCTCCACATGCCTACATGCCCACATCTTCACATGCCTACATGCCCACATTTCCACATGCCTACATGCCCACATCTCCATATGCCTACATGCCCACATTTTCACATGCCTACATGCCCACATCTCCACATGCCTACATGCCTACATCTCCACATGTCTACATGTCCACATCTCCACATGCCTACATGCCCACATCTCCACATGCCTAGATGCCCACATCTCCACATGCCTACATGTCCACATCTCCAATTGCCCATATCTCCAAATGTCGATATTTCCAAATGCCCATATCTCCACATGCTTACATCTCCACATGCCCACATCTCCACATGCCTACATTTCCATATGCCCACATATCCATATGCCCAGTTCTCCACATGCCCACATGCCCGCATCTCCACATGGCCACTTCTCCAAATGCTCACATCTCCACATGCCCACATCTCCACATGCCTACATGCTCACATCACCATATGCCCACATCTCCGAATGCCCACATCTCCACATACCCACATCTCTAAATGCCCACATCTCCACATGCCCACATCTCCTCATGCCCGCATCTCCAAATGCACATATCTCCACATGCCCTACATGCCCACACCTCCACAGGCCTAAATGCCCACCTCTCCATATGCCTACATGCCCATATCTCCACATCTTCAAAAGCCCATATCTCCACATGCCTACAAGCCCACATCTCCACATGCCTACATGCCCACATCTCCACATGCCTAAATGCCCACATCTTCACATCGCCAAAAGCCCATATCTCTACATGCCTATATGCCCACATCTCCACATGCCTACATGCCCATATCTCAACATGCCTACATGCCCACATATCCACATGCCCACATCCCCACATATCCACATACCCACATCTCCACATGTCTACTTGCCCACATCTCCACATGCCTACATTCCCACATCTCCACATGCTTAGATGCCCACATCTCCACTTCCCTACATGCCACATCTCCACATGCCTACATGCCCACATCTCCACTGCCTACATGCCCACATCTTCACATGCCTACATGCCCATATCTCCATGCCTACATGCCCACATCTCCAAATGTCTACATGCCAACATCTCCACATGCCTACATGCCCACATCTCCACAAGCCTACATGACCACATCTCTTCATCTCCAAAAGCCCATATCTTCACATGCCTATATGCCCACATCTCTACATGCCTACATGCCCATATCTCCACATGCCTACATACCCACATCTCCACATGCCTACATGCCCACATCTCCACATGCGTAGATGCCCACATATCCACATGCCCACATGTCCACATGCTTACATGCCCACATCTCCACATGCCTACATGTCCACATCTCCACATGCCTAGATGCCCATATCTCCACATACCTACATGCCCATATCTCCACATGCCTACATGCCCACATCTCCACATGCCTACATGTCCACATCTCCACATGCCTACATCCTCATATCTCTACATACCTACAAGCCCACATTTCCACATGCCCACATCTCCTCACATGCATGCCCACATCTAAATGCCTAAATGCATATCTCCACATGTCTACATGCCCACATCTCCACATGCCTACATGCCCACATCTTCACATGCCTACATGCCCACATTTCCACATGCCTACATGCCCACATCTCCACATGCCTACATGCCCACATTTTCACATGCCTACATGCCCACATCTCCACATGCCTACATGCCTACATCTCCACATGTCTACATGACCACATCTCCACATGCCTACATGCCCACATCTCCACATGCCTTGATGCCCACATCTCCACATGCCTACATGTCCACATCTCCAATTGCCCATATCTCCAAATGCCGATATTTCCAAATGCCCATATCTCCACATGCTTACATCTCCACATGCCCATATCTCCACATGCCTACATTTCCATATGCCCACATTTCCATATGCCCAGTTCTCCACATGCCCACATGCCCCCATCTCCACATGGCCACTTCTCCAAATGCTCACATCTCCATATGCCCACATCTCCAAATGCCCACATCTCCACATACCCACATCTCTAAATGCCCACATCTCCACATGCCCACATCTCCTTATGCCCGCATCTCCAAATGCCCATATCTCCACATGGCTACATGCCCACACCTCCACACGCCTAAATGCCTACCTCTCATATGCCTACATGCCCACATCTCCACATCTTTAAAAGCCAATATCTCCACATGCCTACAAGCCCACATCTCCACATGCCTACATGCCCACATCTCCACATGCATAAATGCCCACATCTTCACATCGCTGCAAAAGCCCATATCTCCACATGCCTATATGCCCACATCTTCACATGCCTACATGCCCACATCTCCACATGCCTACATGCCCACATATCCACATGCCCACATGCCCACATATCCACATACCCACATCTCCACATGTCTACTTGCCCACACAACCTCCACATGCCTACATTCCCACATCTCCACATGCTTACATGCCCACATCCCCACTTGCCTACATGCCCACATCTCCACATGCCTACATGCCCATATCTCCGTATGCCTACATGCCCACATCGCCAAATGTCTACATGCCCACATCTCCACATGCCTACATGCCGACATCTCCACAAGCCTACATGCCCACATCTCCAAATCTCCAAAAGCCCATATCTCCACATGCCTATATGCCCACATCTCTACATGCCTACATGCCCATATCTCCACATGCCTACATGCCCACATCTCCACATGCCTACATGCCCACATCTCCACATGCTAGATGCCCACATATCCACATGCCCACATGTCCACATGCTTACATGCCCACATCTCCACATGCCTACATGTCCACATCTCCACATGCCTACATGCCCATATCTCCACATATCCACTCCACATGCCTGCACATCTCCACATGCCTACATGTCCACATGCTTACATGCCCATAACCCATGTCCACATGCCTACATGCCCACATCTCCACATGCCTACATGCCCATGTCTTCATGCTCCACATACCACATGCCCATAACATCCACATGCCTACATGCATGCCCTCATCTCCACAACATCTCCAAATGCCTACATGCCCACATCTCCACATGCCTAGATCTCCAAATGCCTACATGCCCTCATCGCCACACGCCTACATGCCCACATATCCACATGTCCACATCCCACATGCCTACATGCCCACATTTCCTCATGCCTACATACCCACATATCCACATGCCTACATGCCCACATTTCCACATGGCTACATGCCCACATCTCCACATGTCCACTTCTCCACATGCCTACATACCCACATCTACACATGCCTGCATGCCCATATCTCCACATGCCTACATGCCCACATCTCCACATGCCTATATCTCCAAATGCCTACATGCCCACATCTCTACATGCCCACATCTCCACATGCCTACATGCCAACATCTCCACATGCCTACATGCCCTTATCTTCACATGCCTACATGCTCATATCTCTACATGCCTACATGCCCACATTTCCACATGCCCACATCTCCACATGCCTACATGCCCACATCTCCATATGACTACATGCCCACATCTGCAAATGCTTACATGCCCACATCTCCACATGCCTACATGCCCACATCTCCACATGCCTACATGCCGAAATCTCCAATTGCCCATATCTCCAAATGCCGATATCTCCAAATGCCTATATCTCCACATGCTTACATCTCAACATGCCCATAACTCCACATGCCTACATCTCTACATGCTCACATCTCCATATGCCCACTTCTCCACATGCCCACATGCCCACATCTCCACATGGCCACATCTCCAAATGGCCACATCTTCACATGGCTACATGCCCATATCTCCACATGGCCACATCTCCAAATGTCCATATCTCCACATTCATACATGCCCACATCTCCACATGGCCACATCTCCAAATGCCCTCATCTGAAAATGCCCACATCTCCGAATACCCACATCTCCACATGTCTACATGCTCACACATCTCCATATGCCCACATCTCTAAATGCCCACATCTCTCATGCCCGCATCTCCAAATGCCAATATCTCCACATGCCTACATGCCCACATCTCCACTTGCCTACATGTCCACATCTCCACATGCCTACATGCCCACATCTCCCCATCTCCTAAAGCTCATATCTCCACATGCCTAAATGCACACATCTCCAAATGCCTACATGCCCACATCTCCACATGCCTACATGCCCACATCTCCACATCTCGAAAAGCCCATATCTCAACATGCCTATTTGCTCACATCTCCACATGCCTACATGCCCACATATCGACATGCCTACATGCCCACATATCCACATGCCTACATGCCCACATATCCACATGCCCACATCTCCACATGCCTACTTGCCCACATCTTCATATGCCTACATGCCCACATCTCCATATGCCTACATGCCACATCTCCACATGATTACATGCCCACATCTCCACATGCCCAAATACCCACATCTTCACATGCCTACATGCCCATATCTCTATATGCCTACATGCCCACATCTCCACATGCCTACATGCCCACCTTCTCCACTTGCCTACATGCCCACATCTTCACATGCCTACATGCCCATATCTCCATATGCCTACATGCCCACATCTCCACATGCCTACATGCTCACATCTCCACATCTCCAAAAGCCCATATCTCCACATGCCTACATGCCCACATCTCCATATGCCTACATGCCCACATCTCCACATGCCTACATGCCCTTATCTCCACATACCTACATGCCCATATATCCACATGCTCACATGCTCATATCTGTACATGCCTACATGCCCACATTTCCACATGCCCACACCTCCACATGCCTACATGCCCACATCTCCACATGACTACATGCTCACATCTCCACACGCATACATGCCCACATCTCCACATGCCCACATGCCCAAAATCTCCACATGCCATCATCTCCAAATGCCCATATCTCCACATGCCTACATGTCCACATATCCACATGTCTACATGCCCACATCTCCACATGCCTAAGTGCCACATCTCCACATGCCTAGATGCCCACATCTCCACATGCCTACATGTCCACATCTCCAATTGCCCATATCTCCAAATGCTGATATCTCCAAATGCCCTTATCTCCACATGCTTACATCTCCACATGCCCACATCTCCACATGCCTACATTTCCACATGCCCACATCTCCATATGCCCACTTCTCCACATGCTCACATGCCCGCATCTCCACATGGCCACTTCTCCAAATGCTCACATCTCCACATGCCCACATCTCCGAATGCCCTCATCTCCCAAAGGCCTACATGCTCACATCTCCATATGCCCACATCTCCTAATACCCATATCTCCTCATACCCACATCTCTAAATGCCCACATCTCCACATGCCCACATCTCCTCATGCCCGCATCTCCAAATGCCCATATCTCCACATGCTTAAATGCCCACACCTCCACACGCCTAAATGCCTACTTCTCCATATGCCTACATGCCCACATCTCCACATCTTTAAAAGACCATATCTCCACATGCCTACATGCCCACATCTCCACATGCCTACATGCCCACATCTCCAAATGCCTAAATGCCCACATTTGACATCGCCAAAAGCCCATATCTCCACATGCCTATATGCCCACATCTCCACATGCCTACATGTCGATATCTCAACATGCCTACATGCCCACATCTCCACATGCCTACATGCCCACATATCCACATGCCCACATGACCACATATCCACATACCCACATCTCCACATGCTTACATGTCCACATCTTCACCTGCCTACATGCCCACATCTTCACATGCCTACATGCCCACATCTCCACATATCCAAAAGACCATATCTCCACATGTCTACATGCCCACATCTCCACATGCCTTTATGCCGACATCTCCACATGCCTATATGCCCACATCTCTACATGTCTACATGCCCATATCTCCACATGCCTACATGCCCACGTCTCCACATGCCTACATGCCCACATATCCACATGCGTACACTCCCACATACCCACATGCCCACATGTCCACATGCTTACATGCTCACATCTCCACATGCCTACATGCCGAGATTCCACATGCCTACATGCCCACATCTCCACATACCTACATGCCCATATCTCCACATGCCTACATGCCCATATCTCCACATACCTACATGCCCATGTCTCCACATGCCTACATGCCCATATCTCCACATGCCTACATGCCCACATCTCCACATGCCTACATGTCCATATCTCCATATTCCTACATGCTCATATCTCTACATGCCTACAAGCCAACATTTCCACATGCCCACATCTCCACATACCTACATGCCCACATCTCCACATGCCTACATGCCCACATCTCCACATGCCTACATGCCCACATCTCCACATGCCTAAATGCCCACATCTCCACATGTCTACATGCCCACATCTGCACATGCCTACATGCCCACATCTCCACATGCCTACATGCCCACATCTCCACATGCTTACATGTCCACATCTCCAGTTGCCCATATCTTCAAATGCCGATATCTCCAAATGTCCATATCTCCACATGCTTACATCTCCACATGCCCACATCTCCACATGCCTACATCTCCATATTCCCCACATCTCCATATGCCCACTTCTCCACATGCCAACATGCCCACATCTCCACATGGCCACATCTCCGAATGCTCACATCTCCACATGCTTACATCTCCGAATGCCCACATCTCCACATGCCTACCTGCTCACATCTCCATATGCCCACATCTCCGAATGCCCACATCTCCACATACCCACATCTCTAAATGGCCACATCTCCACATGCCCACATCTCTCATGCCTGCATCTCCAAATGCCCATATCTCCACATGCCTAAATGCCCACATCTTCACATGCCTACTTGTCCATATCTCAACATGCCTACATGCCCACATCTCCACATGTCTACATGCCCACATATTCACATGCCTACATGCCCACATATCCACATGCCTACATGCCACATCTTCACATGCCTACATGGCCACATCTCCACATGCCTACATGCCCACATTCCCATATGCCAACATGCCCATATCTCCATATGCCTACATGCCCACAACTCCACATGCCCACATGCCCACAGCTCCTCATACCTACATGCCCACATCTCAACATGCCTACATGCCCACATCTCCACATCTCCAAAAGCCCATATCTTCAGATGCCTACGTGCCCACATCTCCACATGCCTACATGCCCACATCTCCACATGCCTACATGCCCACATCGCCATATCTCCAAAAGCCTATATCTCTACATGCTTATTTGCCCACATCTCTACATGCCTACATGCCCATATCTCCACATGCCTACATGCCCATATCTCCACATGCCTACATGCCTACATATCCACATACGTACATGCCCACATATCCACATGCCCACATCTCCACATGCCCACATCTCCACATCTCCACATGCCTTGATGTCCACATCGCCACATGCCTACATGCCCACATCTCCACATGCCTACATGCCCACCCTTCACTCTGCCTTCAAAGTAACATGTGAAACGTAACTCACCCTTGACTCTGCCTTCAAAGTAACATTTAAAACCAATTCACCCTTCACTCTGTCTTCAAACTGTAATTCACCCTTCACTCTGTCTTCAAACTAACATGTAAACGTAAATTCACCCTTCACTCTGTCTTCAAAGTAACATTTAAAACCGCAATTCACCCTTCACTCTGTCTTCAAACTAACATGTAAAACTTCACCCTTCTCTGTCTTCAAAGTAACATTTAAAACAGCAATTCACCCTTCACTCTGTCTTCAAACTAACATGTAAAACGTAACTCACCCTTCACTCTGTCTTCAAAGTAACATTTAAAACCGCAATTCACTCTTCACTCTGTCTTCAAAGTAACATTTAAAACCTCAATTCACTCTTCACTCTTCCTTCAGGGTAACATTTGAAACTGTAACTCACCCTTCACTCTGTCTTCAACGTAACTTTTGAAAAAGTGCCCGCCCCCCCCCCCCCGACCCCACGACACTCTGCCTTCAGTGTAACATTTAAAACGTTGATTCATCCTTTAGTCTGCCTTCAGATTAACATTTAAAACGTTGACCCATCCTTTTACTCTGCCTTCAGATTAACATTTAAAACGTTGATTCATCCTTTTACTCTGCCTTCAGTGTAACATTTAAAACGTTGATTCATCCTTTACTCTGCCTTCAGTGTAACATTTTAAAACGTTGATTCATCCTTCACTCTGCCTTCAGATTAACATTTAAAACGTTGATTCATCCTTCACTCTGCCTTCAGATTAACATTTAAAACGTTGATTCATCCTTCACTCTGCCTTCAGATTAACATTTAAAACGTTGACCCATCCTTCACTCTCCCCTTCAGATTAACATTTAAAACGTTGATCCATCCTTTACTCTCCTTCAGATTAACATTTAAAACGTTGACCCATCCTTTACTCTGCCTTCAGATTAACATTTAAAACGTTGACCCATCCTTTACTCTCCCTTCAGATTAACATTTAAAACGTTGACCCATCCTTTACTCTGCCTTCAGATTAACATTTAAAACGTTGACCCATCCTTCACTCTTCCTTCAGATTAACATTTAAAACGTTGACCCATCCTTTACTCTGCCTTCAGATTAACATTTAAAACGTTGACCCATCCTTTACTCTCCCTTTAGATTAACATTTAAAACGTTGACCCATCCTTTACTCTCCCTTTAGATTAACATTTAAAACGTTGATCCATCCTTTACTCTCCCTTCAGATTAACATTTAAAACGTTGACCCATCCTTTACTCTGCCTTCAGATTAACATTTAAAACGTTGACCCATCCTTTACTCTCCCTTTAGATTAACATTTAAAACGTTGACCCATCCTTTACTCTGCCTTCAGATTAACATTTAAAACGTTGACCCATCCTTCACTCTGCCTTCAGATTAACATTTAAAACGTTGACCCATCCTTTACTCTCCCTTTAGATTAACATTTAAAACGTTGCCCCATCCTTTACTGTCCCTTTACATTAACATTTAAAACGTTGCCCCATCCTTTACTCTCCCTTCAGATTAACATTTAAAACGTTGACCCATCCTTTACTCTGCCTTCAGATTAACATTTAAAACGTTGACCCATCCTTTACTCTCCCTTTAGATTAACATTTAAAACGTTGACCCCTCTTTACTCTGCCTTCAGATTAACATTTAAAACGTTGACCCATCCTTTACTCTGCCTTCAGATTAACATTTAAAACGTTGACCCATCCTTCACTCTGCCTTCAGATTAACATTTAAAACGTTGACCCATCCTTTACTCTGCCTTCAGATTAACATTTAAAACGTTGACCCATCCTTTACTCTGCCTTCAGATTAACATTTAAAACGTTGACCCCTCCTTTACTCTGCCTTCAGATTAACATTTAAAACGTTGACCCATCCTTCACTCTGCCTTCAGATTAACATTTAAAACGTTGACCCATCCTTCACTCTGCCTTCAGATTAACATTTAAAACGTTGACTCACCCTTCACTGCCTTCAGTGTAATATTTAAAACCTTGACTCACCCTTCTCTCTACCTTCAGAGTAACATTTATAACGTTTATCCCCATTTCACTCTACCTTTAGAGGAACATTAAAAATGTGTACTCACCCTTCACTCTGCCTTCAGATTAACATTTAAAACGTTGACCAACCTTTCACTCTGCTTTCAGAGAAACGTTTAAAGCGTTGACTCATCTTTCACTCTGCCTTCAGAGAAACTTTTAAAACGGTGACTGATCTTTCACTCTGCTTCAGAGTAACATTTAAAACGTTGACTCACCTTTCACTCTGCCTTCCGAGTAACAGTTAAAATCATTACCCACACTTTACTCTGCCTTCAGAGTAAGTTTTAAAACGTTGACTCACCTTTCACTCTGCCTTCAGTGTAACTTTTAAAACGTTGACTCACCTTTCACTATGCCTTCACAGTAACATTTAAAACCGTGACTCACCCTTTACTCTGCCTTCAGAGTAACATTTAAAAACCATAACTTACCCTTTACTCTGCCTTCAGAGTAACATTTAAAACCATAACTCACCCTTTACTCCGCCTTCAGAGTAACATTTAAAACCATAACTCACCCTTTACTCTGCCTTTAGAGTAACATTTAAAACCATAACCCACACTTTACTCTGCCTTCAGAGTAACATTTGAAACAGTGATCTACCTTTTCCTCTGCCTTCAGAGCAACATTTAAAAACGTAACTCACCCTTCGCTCTGTCTTTAAAGTAACATTTAAAACCGCAACTCACTCTTCACTCTTCCTTCAGGGTAACATTTAAAACAGTTACTCACCTTTCACTCTGTCTTCAAAGTAACTTTTGAAAAGGTGCCCCCCTTCCCCCATACACTCTGCCTTCAGTGTAACATTTAAAACGTTGACCCATCCTTCACTCTGCCTTCAGTGTAACATTTAAAACGTTGACCCATCCTTCACTCTGCCTTCAGATTAACATTTAAAAAGTTGACCCATCCTTCACTCTGCCTTCAGAGTAACATTTAAAACGTTGACTCACCCTTCACTGCCTTCAGTGTAATATTTAAAACCTTGACTCACCCTTCTCTCTACCTTCAGAGTAACATTTAAAACGTTTACCCCCATTTCACTCTACCTTTAGAGGAACATTTAAAAATTTTACTCACCCTTCACTCTGCCTTCAGATTAACATTTAAAACGTTGACCAACCTTTCACTCTGCTTTCAGAGAAACGTTTAAAGCGTTGACTCCTCTTTCACTCTGTTTTCAGAGAAACTTTTAAAACGGCGACTGATCTTTCACTCTGCTTCAGAGTAACATTTAAAACGTTGACTCACCTTTCACTCTGCCTTCCGAGTAACATTTAAAACCATAACTCACCCTTTACTCTGCCTTCCGAGTAACAGTTAAAATCATTACCCACACTTTACTCTGCCTTCAGAGTAAGTTTTAAAACGTTAACTCACCTTTGACTCTGCCTTCAGTGTAACTTTTAAAACGTTGACTCACCTTTCACTATGCCTTCACAGTAACATTTAAAACCGTGACTCACCCTTTACTCTGCCTTCAGAGTAACATTTAAAACCATAACTCACCCTTTACTCCGCCTTCAGAGTAACATTTAAGACCTTAACTCACCCTTTACTCTGCCTTCAGAGTAACATTTAAGACCTTAACTCACCCTTTACTCTGCCTTCAGAGTAACATTTAAGACCTTAACTCACCCTTTACTCTGCCTTCAGAGTAACATTTAAGACCTTAACTCACCCTTTACGCTGCCTTCAGAGTAACATTTAAGACCTTAACTCACCCTTTACTCTGCCTTCAGAGTAACATTTAAAACCATAACCCACACTTTACTCTGCCTTTAGAGTAACATTTGAAACAGTGATCCACCCTTTCCTCTGCCTTCAGAGTAACATTTAAAAACGTAACTCACCCTTCGCTCTGTCTTTAAAGTAACATTTAAAACCGCAACTCACTCTTCACTCTTCCTTCAGGTAACATTTAAAACAGTTACTCACCTTTCACTCTGTCTTCAAAGTAACTTTTGAAAAGGTGCCCCCCTCCCCCATACACTCTGCCTTCAGTGTAACATTTAAAACGTTGATCCATCCTTCACTCTGCCTTCAGTGTAACATTTAAAACGTTGATCCATCCTTCACTCTGCCTTCAGTGTAACATTTAAAACGTTGATCCATCCTTCACTCTGCCTTCAGTGTAACATTTAAAACGTTGATCCATCCTTCACTCTGCCTTCAGTGTAACATTTAAAACGTTGATCCATCCTTCACTCTGCCTTCAGTGTAACATTTAAAACGTTGATCCATCCTTCATCTGCCTTCAGTGTAACATTTAAAACGTTGACCCATCCTTCACTCTGCCTTCAGATTAACATTTAAAACGTTGATCCATCCTTCACTCTGCCTTCAGATTAACATTTAAAACGTTGACCCATCCTTTACTCTGCCTTCAGATTAACATCTAAAACGTTGACTCAT
>JAXRKP010000313.1:0-45000 GCA_037039925.1 Doris montereyensis | reverse complement strand
GTCTCTATCACACTGGTCTCTATCTAAGTGGTCTTTGTCTCACTGGTCTCTATCACACTGGTCTCTATCTAAGTGGTCTTTGTCTCACTGATCTCTATCACACTGGTCTCTATCTAAGTGGTCTTTGTCTCACTGGTATCTATCACACTGGTCCCTATCTAAGTGGTCTTTGTCTCACTGGTCTCTATCTAAGTGGTTTTTGTCTCACTGGTCTCTATCACACTGGTCTCTATCTAAGTGGTGTTTGTCTCACTGGTCTATATCACACTGGTCTCTATCTAAATGGTCTTTGTCTCACTGGTCCCTATCACACTGGTTTCTATCTAAGTGGTCTTTGTCTCACTGGTCTCTATCTAAGTGGTGTTTGTCTCACTGGTCTATATCACACTGGTCTCTATCTAAGTGGTGTTTGTCTCACTGGTCTCTATCTAAGTGGTCTTTGTCTCACTGGTCTCTATCACACTGGTCTCTATCTAAGTGGTCTTTGTCTCACTGGTCTCTATCTAAGTGGTCTTTGTCTCACTGGTCTCTATCTAAGTGGTCTTTGTCTCACTGGTCTCTATATCACGGGTCTCTATCTCACTGGTCTCTATCTCACTGGTCTCTATCTCACTGGTCTCTATTTCACTGGTCTCTATGTCACTGGTCTCTATCTCACTGGTCTCTATCACACTGGTCTCTATCTCACTGGTCTCTATCTCACTGATCTCTATCTCGCTGGTCTCTATCTCACTGGTCTCTATCTCACTGATCTCTATATCACTGGTCTCTATATCACTGGTCTCTATCACACTGGTCTCTATCACACTGGTCTCTATATCACTGGTATCTATCTCACTGGTCTCTATCTCACTGGTCCCTATATCACTGGTCTCTATATCACTGGTCTCTATCACACTGGTCTCTATCACACTGGTCTCTATCACACTGGTCTCTATATCACTGGTCTCTATCTCACTGGTCTCTATCACACTGGTCTCTATCACACTGGTCTCCATATCACTGGTCTCTATCACACTGGTCTCTATCTCACTGGTCTCTATCACACTGGTCTCTATCTCACTGGTCTTTATCACACTGGTCTCTATCACACTGGTCTCTATATCACTGGTCTCTATCTCACTGGTCTCTATCTCACTGGTCTCTATCTCACTGGTCTCTATCTCACTGGTCTCTATATCACTGGTCTCTATCTCACTGGTCTCTATCTCACTGGTCTCTGTCTCACTGGTTTCTATCTCACTGGTCTCTATCACACTGGTCTCTATCACACTGGTCTTTATCACACTGGTCTCTATCACACTGGTCTCTATATCACTGGTCTCTATCACACTGGTCTCTATCTCACTGGTCTCTATCACACTGATCTCTATCACAATGGTCTTTATCACACTGGTCTCTATCACACTCGTCTCTATCTCACTGGACTCTATCTCACTGGTCTTTGTCTCACTTATCTCTATCTCACTAGTCTCTATCTCACTGGTCTCTATCACACTGGTCTCTATCACACTGGTCTCTATCTCACTGGTCTCTATCACACTGGTTTCTATCACACTGATCTCTATCTCACTGGTCTCTATCACACTGGTCTCTATCACACTGGTCTCTATCTCACTGGTCTCTATCTTACTGGTCTCTATCTCACTGGTCTTTGTCTCACGTATCGTTATCTCACTAGTCTCTATCTCACTGGTCTCTATCTTACTGGCCTCTATCTCATCGCTCTCTATCTCACTGATTTCTATCTCACTGGTCTCTAACTCACTGGTCTCTATCTCACTGGTCTTTGTCTCACTTATCTCTATCTCACTGGTCTCTATCTCACTGGTCTTTGTCTCACTTATCTCTATCTCACTGGTCTCTATCTCACTGGTCTCTATCTCACTGGTCTTTGTCTCATTTATCTCTATCTCACTGGTCTCTATCTCACTGGCCACTATCTCATCGCTTTCTATCTCACTGATTTCTATCTCACTGGTCTCTATCTCACTGGTCTCTATTTCACTGATCTTTGTCTCACTTATCTCTATCTCACTAGTCTCTATTTCACTGGTCTCTATCACACTGGTCTCTATCACACTAGTCTCTATCTCACTGGTCTCTATCACACTGGTCTCTATCACACTGGTCTCTATCACACTAGTCTCTATCTCACTGGTCTCTATCTCACTGGTCTCTATCTCACTGGTCTCTATCTCACTGGTCTCTATCACACTGGTCTCTATCACACTGGTCTCTATCTCACTGGTCTCTATCACACTGGTCTCTATCACACTGGTCTCTATCACACTGGTCTCTATCTCACTGGTCTCTATCTTACTGGTCTCTATCACACTGATCTCTATCACACTGGTCTCTATCTCACTGGTCTCTATCACACCGGTCTCTATCACACTGGTCTATATCACACTGGTCTCTATCACACTGGTCTCTATCACACTTCACTGGTCTCTATCTCACTGGTCTCTATCTCATTTGTCTTTGTCTCACTTATCTCTATCTCACTAGTCTCTATCTCACTGGTCTCTCTCTCACTGGCCTCTATCTCATCGCTCTCTATCTCACTGATTTCTATCTCACTTGTGTATATCTCACTAATATCTATCTCACTGGTTTCTATCTCATTTGTTTCGATCTCACTGGTTTCTATATCACTCTCTATCTCACTGGTCCCTATCTCACTGGTCTCTATCTCAATGGTCTCTATATCATCGGAATCTATATCATTGAGCTCTACGTCACTAGTCTCTATCTCATTGGTCTCTATATCACTGGTATCTATATCACTAGTCTCTATCTCACTGGTCTCTGTCTCACTGGACTCTTTTTCACTGGTCTTTATCTAACTGGTCTCTATCTCACTGGTCTCTATCTCATTGGTCACTATGACACTGGTTTCTATCTCACTGTTCTCTATCTCATTGGTTTCTATCTCACTTGTCTCTATCTCAGTGTTCTTTATCTCACTTATCTCTATATCACTTGTCTCTATCTCACTGGTTTCTATATCACCGGAATCTATATCAATGAGCTCTACGTCACTGGTCTCTATCTCACTGGTATCTATATCACTAGGCTCAGTATCACTGTTCTCTATCTCACTGGTGTCTATATCACTGGTCTCTATATCACTGGTCTTTTTCCTACTGGTCTCTATATCACTGGTGTCTATCTCACTCTATCTCGCTGGTCTATACATCACTAGTCTTTATCTCACTGGTCTCTAACTCACTGGTGTCTATCTCACTCTATCTCACTGGTCTCTATATCACTAGTCTCTATTTCACTGGTCTCTATCTCACTGGTGTCTATGTCACTCTATCTCTATGGTCTATATCGCGCCGGTCTCTATCTCACTGGTCTATTTCACTGACCTCTATATCACTGGTCTCTATCTCACTGGTCTATTTCACTGGCCTCTATATCACTGGTCTCTATCTCACAGGTCTCTATCTCAGTGGTCTCTATCTCACTGGTCTCTATCTCACTGGTCTCTATCTCACTGGTGTCCATATCACTGGTCTCTATATCTCTGTTCTTTATGTCACTGGTCTCTATCCCGTTGGTCTCTATGTCACTGGTTTTTTTCCCTAGCCTCTATCTCACTGGTCTCTATCCCGTTGGTCTCTATTTCACTGGTTTATTTACCTAGCCTCTATCTCTCTGCCCTCTATCTCACTGGTCTCTCTCTCACTGTTCTTTGTCTCACTGGTCTCTATCTCACTGGTCTCTATGTCACTGGTCTCTATCCCGTTGGTCTCTATTTCACTGGTTTATTTCCCTAACCTCTATCTCACTGTCCTCTATCTCACTGGTCTCTATCTCACTGTTCTTTATCTCACTAGTCTCTATCTCACTGGTCTTTATGTCACTGGTCTCTATCCCGTTGGTCTCTATCTCACTGTTCTTGATCTCACTGGTCTCTATATCTCTGGTCTTTATGTCACTGGTCTCTATCCCCTTGGTCTCTATGTCACTGGGTTTTTCCCTAGCCTCTATCTCACTGGTCTCTATCCCGTTGGTCTCTATTTCACTGGTTTATTTACCTAGCCTCTATCTCTCTGCCCTCTATCTCACTGGTCTCTCTCTCACTGTTCTTTATCTCACTGGTCTCTATCTCACTGGTCTCTATGTCACTGGTCTCTATATCACTCGTCTCTATCTCACTGGTCTCTATGTCACTGGTCTCTATGTCACTGTCCTCTATCTCACTGGTCTCTATCTCACTGTTCTTTATCTCACTGGTCTCTATCTCACTGGTCTCTATCTCACTGGTCTCTATCCCGTTGGTCTCTATTTCACTGGTTTATTTCCCTAGCCTCTATTTCACTGGTCTCTATCTCACTGGTCTCTATCTCACTGGTTTATTTCCCTAGCCTCTATCTCACTGTTCTATCCTGTTGGTCTCTATTTCACTGGTTTATTTCCCTAGCCTCTATCTCACTGCCCTCTATCTCACTGGTCTCTATCTCACTGTTCTTTATCTCACTGGTCTCTATCTCACTGGCCTTTATCTTGCTAGCCGTTATCTCATTTGTGTCTATCTGACTAGCCTCTATTGCACTGGTCTCTGTCTCACTGGCCTCTATCTGACTAGCCTCTATTTCCCTGGTTTCTATCTCACTTGCCGTTATCTCACTTGTATCTATATCACCGGTCTCTATATCATGGGTCTCTATATCTCTGATTTCCTTATCACTGGTCTCTATAGCACTGGCCTCTATATCACTTACCTCTATATCCCTGGTTTCTATATCACTGGTCTCTATATCACTGGTCTCTATAGCACTGGTCTCAATATCACTGGGCTCTATATCACTGGTATCTATATCACTGGTCTTTATATCACTGGTCTCTATATCACTGGCCTTTATAACACTGGTGTCTATATCACTGGTCTCTATATCACTGGTCTCTATATCACTGGTCTCTATATCACTGGTCACTATCTCACTGGTCTCTATATCACTGGTCTCTATATCACTGGTCTCTATATCACTGTTCTCTATATCACTGGTCTCTATATCACTGGTCTCTCTATCACTTGTCTCTATCTCACTGATCTCTATATCACTGGTCTCTATATCACTGGTCTCTATCTCACAGGTCTCTATCTCACTGGTTTCTACATCACTGACCGATATCTCACTTTACTTTATCTGACTAGCCTTTATCTCACTGGCCGCTTTCTCCTTTGCCTCTCACTGACTATTCTCTATCTCACTGACCTCTATCTCACTGGCCTCTATCTCACTGGCCTCTATATCACTGGTCTCTATCTCACTGCTCTCTATCTCACTGGTCTCGATATTACTGGTCTCTATCTCACTGGTTTCTATATCTCTGGTATCTATATCATTGGTCTCTATCTCACTGGTCTCAATATCTCTTGTCTCTTTCTCACTGCTCTCTATCTCACTGGTCTCTAACTCACTTGTGTCTATTTAACTGATCTCTATCTGACTGGTTTCTATCTAACTGGTCTCTAACTCACTGGTCTCTATCTAACTGGTCTCTATCTGACTGGTCTCTATCTAACTGGTCTCTATCTAATTGGTCTCTATATCACTGGTCTCTATCTCACTGGTCTCTATCTCACTGGTCTCTATATCATCGGTCTCTATATCACTCGTCTCTATCTCACTGGTCTCTATGTCACTGGTCTCTATGTCACTGGCCTCTATATCATTGGTCTCTATCTCACTCGTCTGTATCTCACTGGTCTCTATGTCACTGGTCTCTATCTCACTGGTCTCCATATCACTGGTCTCGATATCTGTGATCTCTATCTCACTGGCCTCTATATCACTGGTCTCTATCTCATTGGCCTCTTAATCACTGGTCTCTATGTCACTGGTCTCGTAATCACTGGTCTCTATGTCACTGGTTTCTAAATCACTGGTCTCCATCTCACTGGTATCTATCTCATTGGTCTCTTTTCACTGGTCTCTATATCACTAGTCACCATCTCACTGGTCTCTATCGCATTGGTCTCTTTGTCACTGGTCTCTATCACACTTGCCTCTATCTCACTGACTCCTTATCTCACTGGTCTCTATGTCACGACTCGATTTCTCTGGTCTCTATCTGACTAGTTTTATCTCAGTTGTATCTATCTCACTGGTATCTATCTCACTTGTCTCTATTTCACTGTTCTCTGTCTCACGGGTCTCTATATCACCGGTCTCTACCTCGCTGGTGTCTATCTCACTGGTCTCTATATCACTTATCTCTATCTCATAGTCCGTATCTCACTGCCGCCTATCTCACTAGTCGTTATATCACTGGTATCTACATCACTGGTCTCTATCTCACTGGTCTCGATATTACTTGTCTTTATCTAACTGATCTATATGACTGGTCTCTATTTCACTGGTCTCTATCCGACTGGTCTCAGTCTCACTGGTCTCTATCTCACTGGTCTATATCTCACTGGTCTATATCTCACTGGTCTATATCTCACTGGTCTCTATCCCACTGGTCTGTATCTCACTAGTCTCTATTCCACTGGTCTCAGTCTCACTGGTCTCTATCTCAAAGATCTATATCTCACTGGTCTATATCTTCCTCTATCTCACTGGTCTATATCTCACTGGTCTATATCTCACTGGTCTCTATCCCACTTGTCTATATCTCACTATTCTATATCTCACTGGTCTCTATCCCATTGGTCTCAGAATCACTGATCTCTATCCCACTCGTCTATATCTCACTGGTCTATATCTCACTAGTCTCAGTCTCACTGGTCTCTATCCCACTGGTCTATATCTCACTGGTCTCAATCTCACTGGTCCTAATCCCACTGGTCTCAGTCTCACTGGTCTCTATCTCACTGGTCTCAGTCTCACTGGTCTCTATCTCATTGGTCTATATCGCACTGGTCTATATATCACTGTTCTCTATCCCACTGGTCTATATCTCACTGGTCTCAGTCTCACTGGTCTCTATCCGACTGGTCTCAGTCTCACTGGACTCTATCTCACTGGTCTCTATTCCACTGGTCTATATCTCAGTGGCCTCTATCCCACAGGTCTTAGTCTCACTGGTCTCTATCTCACTGGTCTCTATCTCACTTGTCTCTATCTCACTGGTCTATATCTCACTGGTCTATATCTCACTGGTCTCTATCTCACTGGTCTCTATCTCACTGGTCTATATCTCACTGGTCTCTATCTCACTGGTCTCTATCTCACTGGTCTATATCTCACTGGTCTCGATCCCACTGGTCTATATCTCACTGGTCTATATCTCACTGGTCTCCTTCTCACTGGCCTCAGTCTCACTGCTCTCTATCTCACTGGTCTCTATGCCACTGGTCTATATCTCAGTGGCCTCTATCCCACAGGTCTTAGTCTCACTGGTCTCTATGTCACTGGTCTCTATGTCACTGGTCTATATCTCACTGGTCTCTATCTCACTGGTCTCTATCTCACTGGTCTATATCTCACTGGTCTCTATCTCACTGGTCACTATCTCACAGGTCTCTATCTCACTGGTTTATATCTCACTGGTCTCGATCTCACTTGTCTATATGTCACTGGTCTATATCTCACTGGTCTCCATATCACTTGTCTATATATCTCACTGGTCTCTATCTCACTAATCTCTATCTGACTGGTCTATATCTCACTGATCTATGTCTCACTGGTCTCTATCTCACTGCTCTCTATCTCACTGGTCTATATCTCACTGGTTCTCTATCTCAATGGTCTATATCTCCTGGTCTCTATCTAACTGACCTCAGTCTCACTGGTCTGTATCCGACTGGTCTATATCTCACTGGTCTCTATTCCACTGGTCTCAGTCTCACTGGTCTCTATCTCACTGGTCTATATCTCACTAGTCTATACATCACTGGTCTCAGTCCCACTGGTCTCTATCCCACTGGTCTCAGTCTCACTGGTCTCTATCTCACTGTTCTTCATCTCATTGGTCTCTCTCTCACTGGCCTTTATCTCACTGGCCGCTATCTCACCTGTGTATATCTGATTAGCCTCTATTGCACTTCCTTTCACTGCCTCTATCTGATTAGCATCTATTTCACTGTTTTCTATCTGACCGGCCTCTATCTGACTAGCCTCTATTTGACTGTTCTCTATCTCACTGGTCTCTATCTGAAAAGCATCTATTTCACTGATTCCTGTCTGACTGGCCTCTATCTGACTAGCTTCTATTTCACTGTTCTCTATCTCACAGGTCTCCATCTGACTAGGCTCTATTTCACTGCCTTCTATCTCACTGGCCGCTATCTCACCTGTCTCTATCTGACTAGAATCTATTTCACTGGTTTCTATCTCACTGGCTTTTGTCTCACTTGTCTCTATGTGACTAGCCTTTATGCCACGGGCCGCTATGTCAGTTGTCTCTATCTCACTAGCCTCTATCTCATTGACCGATATCTTACTTTACTTTATCTGACTAGCCTCTATCTCACTGGCCGCTTTCTCCTTTGTATCTCCCTGACTAGTCTCTATCTCACTGGCCTCTATCTCACTTGCCTCTATCTCACTGGCCTCTCTCTCACTGGCCTCTATATCACTGGTATTTATCTCACTGGTCTCTATCTCATTGGTCTCCATATTACTGGTCTCCCTATCTCACTGATTTCTATCTCTCTGATATCTATATCACTGGTCTCTATCTCACTGGTCTCGATATCTCTTGTCTCTTTCTCTCTGGTCTCTATCTCACTGGTCTCTAACTCACTGGTCTCTATCTAACTGGTCTCTATCTGACTGGTCTCTATCTAAGTGGTCTCTATCTGACTGGTCTCTATCTAACTGGTCTCTATCTGACTGGTCTCTATCTAACTGGTCTCTATCTGACTGGTCTCTATCTAACTTGTCTATATCTAACTGGTCTCTATCTGACTGGTCTCTATCTAACTGGTCTCTATCTCACTTGTCTTTATCTATTTGGTCTCTGTCTCATTGATCTCTTTCTCACTGGTCTCTAAGTCACTGGTGTCTATCTAACTGGTCTCTATCTCATTGGTCTCTATCTCACTGGTCTGTATCTCACTGGTCTCTATCTAACTGGTCTCTATCTCACTGGTCTCTATCTCACTGGTCTCTATATCACTGGTCTCTATATCACTCGTCTCTATCTAACTGGTCTCTATCTCACTGGTCTCTATATCACTGGCCTCTATCTCACTGGTCTCTATCTGACTGGTCTCTATCTCACTGGTCTCTATATCACTGGTGTCTGTCTAACTCGTCTCTATCTCACTGGTCTCTATATCATTGGTCTCTATCTCACTGGTCTCTATATCACTGATCTCTATCTCACTGGTCTCTATATCACTGGTCTCTATATCACTGGTCTCTATCTGACTGGTCTCTATCTCTGGTCTCTATATCACCGGTCTCTATCTCACTGGTCTCTATCTCACTGTTTTCTATCTCACTTATCTCTATCTCACTGGTCTCTATATCAGTGGTCTCTATGCCACTGGTCTCTATGTCACTGGTCTCTATATCACTCGTCGCTATCTCACTGGTCTCTATGTCACTGGTCTCTATCTCACTGGTCTCTATATCATTGGTCTCTATCTCACTCATCTCTATCTCACTGGTCTCTATGTCACTGGTCTCTATCTCACTGGTCTCTATCACACTGGTCTCTATCTCACTGATCTCTATATCATTGATCTCTATCTCACTAATTTCTATCTCACTGGTCTCTATGTGACTGGTCTCTATCTCACTGGTATCTATATCCCTGGTCTCCATCTCACTGGTCTCGATATCTCCGATCTCTATCTCACTGGCCTTTATATCACTGGTCTCTATCTCATTGGCCTCTTAATCACTGATCTCTATGTCACTAGTCACCCTCTAACTGGTCTCTATCTAATTCGTCTCTTTGTCACTAGTGTCTATCTCTCTTGCCTCTATCTCACTGACACCTTATCTCACTGGTCTCCATGTCTCGATATATCTAGTCTCTATCTCACTGGTCTCGGTATTACTTGTCTTTATCTAACTGGTCTATATAACTGGTCTCTATCTCACTGGTCTCTATCTCACTGGTCTATATCTCACTGGTCTCAGTCTCACTGGTCTCTATCTCACTGTTCTTAATCGCATTGGTCTGTATCTCACTGGCCTTTATCTATCTGACTTGTGTCTATCTGACTAACCTCTATTGCACTGGTTTCTATCTGACTGGCCTCTATCTGTCTAGCTTCTATTTCATTGTTCTCTATCTCATTGATCTTTATCAGACTAGCATTTATTTAACCGGTCTCTATCTGACTGGCCTCTATCTGACTAGCTTCTATTTCATTGTTCTCTATCTCACTGATCTTTATCTGCCTAGCGTTTATTTCACTGGTTTCTATCTCACTGCTCTTTATCTGACTAGCATTTATTTCACTGGTCTCTATCTCACTGATCTCTATCTGACTAGCATTTATTTCACTGGTCTCTATCTCACTGATCTCTATCTGACTAGCATTTATTTCACTGGTCTCTATCTCACTGATCTTTATCTGACTAGCATTTATTTCAGTGGTTTCTATCTCACTGATATTTATCTGACTTGCATTTATTTCACTGGTTTCTATCTCACTGATCTCTATCTGACTAGCGTTTATTTCACTGGTCTCTATCTCACTGATCTTTATCTGACTAACATTTATTTCACTGGTTTCTATCTCACTGGCCGTTATCTCACTTGCCTCTATCTTACTAGTCTCTATCTCACTGGCCTCTACCTAACTGGTCTCTATATCACTGGTCTCTATCTCAATGGTCTCTATCTCACTGGTCTCTATATCACAGGTATCTATATCACTGGTCTCGATCTCACTGGTCTCTATATCACTGGTCTCTATATCACAGGTATCTATATCACTGGTCTCTATCTCACTCGTCTCTATATCACTGGTCTCTATCTCACTGGTTCATATATCACTGGTTTCTATATCACTGGTCTCTATATCACTGGTCTCTATATCACTGAACTCTATATCACTGGTCTCTATATCACTGGTCTCTATATCACTGGTCTCTATATCACTGGTCTCTATATCACTGAACTCTATATCACTGGTCTCTATATCACTGAACTCTATATCATGGTCTCTATCACTGGTCTCTATATCACTGGTCTCTATCTCACTGGTATCTATATCACTGGTCTCTATCTCACTGGTATCTATATCACTGGTCTCCATCTCATCTATATCACTGGTCTCTATCTCACTGGTCTCTATTTCACTGGTCTCCATCTCACTAATCACTGGTCTCTATCTCACTGAACTCTATATCACTGGTCTCTATCTCACTGGTCTCTATCTCAATGGTCTCTATCTCACTGGTATTCATATAACTGAACACTATCTCACTGGTCTCTATCTCACTGAACTCTATATCACTGGTCTCTATATCACTGGTCTCAATCTCACTGGTCTCTATCTCACTGGTATCTATATCACTGGTTTCTATCTCACTGGTCTCTATCTCACTGGTCTCCATTCAAACTCTATATCACTGGTATCTATATCACTGGTATCTATATAACTGGTCTCTATCTCACTGGTATCTATTTCCACTGGTATCTATATCACTGGTATCTATCTCACTGGTATCTATCTGACTGGTCTCTATTTCACTGTCTCTATATCAATGTTCTCTATATCACTGGTCTCTCATCTAACTGAACACTATCTCACTGGTCTCTATCTCACTGCTATATCACTGGTATCCATATCACTGGTCTCAATCTCACTGGTATCTCATCTCTATATTACTGGTATCTATCTCACTGTATCTTTTTCACTGGTATCTATTTCACTGGTATCTATATCACTGATATCTATATCACTGGCCTCTATATCACTGGTATCTATATCACTGGTATCTATATAAACTGGTCTCAATCTCACTGGTATCTATTTCACTGGTATCTATATCACTGGTCTCTATATCACTGGTATCTATATCACTGGTATCTATTTCACTGATCTCTATATCACTGGTCTCTATATCACTGGTCTCTATATCACTGAACTGTATCTCACTGGTGTCTATATCACTGGTCTCAATATCACTCTTGTATCCATATCACTGGTATCTATATCACTGAACTCTATCTCACTGGAATCTATATTACACTGGTATCTATATCACTGGTCTATATCACTGGTCTCTATCTCATTTGTCTCTATTTAACTGATTTTTATGTAACTGGTCTCTATATCTCTGAACTTGATCTCACTGATCTATCTCATATCACTGGTCTCTATTTATCACTGGTCTCTATCCCACTGGTCTCAATCTCACTGGGATCTATATCACTGATCTCTATCTCACTGGTCTCTATCTCACTGGTTTCTATCTCACTGGTCTCTATCCCACTGGTCTCAATCTCACTGGTCTATCTCGATATCTCTATCTCTGATCTCACTCGTATTTATATCACTGGTCTCTATATCAAAGGTCTCAATGATCTCCTGCTGGTGCTCTATCTTGCTGATCTTTATCTCACTGTCACTATCTCTATCTCGATAGTCTCCATCTCTCTGATCTCTATCTCGTTACCACTAGCCTCTATCCCACTGGTCTATTTCACTGGTCTCTATCTCATTTGTCTCTATCTAACTTATTTTTATGTCACTGGGCTCTCTATCTCATTAGTCTCTATTTCAACTTATTTTTATGTCACTGAGTCTCTATCTCATTAGTTTCTATTTAACTTATATTTATCTCACTGGGCTCTATCTCATTTGATCTAGCCTCTATTGCATTGATCTCTATCTCACTGCTGTCTATCTCACTGATCTCTATCTCACTGGGCTCTCCTCTCTTAATCTGATCTCTATCTCACTGATCTCTATCTCGATAGTCTCTATCTCACTGATTTCTATCTCGATAGCTCTCTATCTCACTGATCTCTATCTCATCATCTCTATCTGACTGATCTCTATTTGATAGTCTCTATCTCACTGGTTTCTATTCATGGCCTCTATATCACTGGTCTCATCTCATCGTCATCTATCTCACTGGTCTCAATCTCGTGGTCTATATTCACTCGTCTCTATATCACTGGTCTCTATACCACTGGTCTCTATATCTGGTCTCTATACCGTTGGTCTCTATCTCACTGGTCTCTATCCGATGGTCTCTATCTCACTGGTCTCTATATCACTGGTCTCTATATCACTGGTCTCTATCTCACTGGTCTCTATATCACTGGTCTCTATCTCACTGGTCTCTATATCACTGGTCTCTATCTCAAGGGCCGCTATACCACTAGCCTCGGTATCACTAGTCTCCCTCTCACTTGTCCCTGTCTCATTGGTCTCTTTTGTCACTGATCTCTATGTCACGTCTCTATCTCACCTCAGTCTCTATCTCACTGGTCTCTATCTCACTGGTCTATATCTCACTGGTCTCTCTCTCTCTCACTGTTCTCTATCTCACTAGTCTCTATCTCATTGGTCACTATCTCACTGATCTCTATCTCACTGGTCTCTGTCTCATTGATCTCTATGTCACTGATCTTTATCATACTGGTCTCTGTCTCAATGGTTTCTATATTACTGGTCTCTATCTCACTGGGCTCTATATTACTAGTGTCTATATCACTGGGCTCTATCCCACTGGTCTCTGTTTCACTTTCTGTATCTCACTGTTCTCTTTCTCCTAGGCTCTATCCCACTGGTCTTTATCTCTCTATTCTCGATCTCATTGACCTCTATCTCATTGCTCTCTATCTCACTGATTTCTATCTCACAGGTTTCTATCTCACTTGTCTCTATCTCACTGGTCTCTATATTAGTGGTCGCCATATTACTTATCTCTGTATCACTGGTCTTTATCTCACTGGTCTCTATCTCTCACTGTTCTCTATCTAACTGATCTCTAACTCACTGGTCTCTACCTCACAGGTGCCTGTATCACTAGTCTCTATCTCCTGGTCTCTATCTCACTGGTCTCTATCTCACTGGTCTCTATATCACTGGTCTCTATCTCACTTGTCTCTATATCACTTGTCTCTATCTCACTGGTCTATATCTCACCGGTCTCTATCTCACTTGTCACTATCTCACTGGTGTCTATCTCACTGGTCTCTATCTCACTTGTCTCTATATCACTGGTCTCTATATCACTGGTCTCTATCTCACTGATCTCTAATCTCACTGATCTCTATCTCACTGGTCTCTATCTCACTGGTCTTTAATCTCACTGATCTCTATATCACTAGTCTTTATCTCACTGGTCTATATCTCACTGGTCTATATCTCAGTGGTCTCTATCTCACTTGTCACTATATCACTGGCCTCTATCTAACTGGTCTCTATCTCACTGGTCGTTATCTCATTGGTCTCTATATCACTGGTGTCTATATCACGGGTATCTATATCACTGGTCTCGGTATCACTGATTTCCATCTCATTGGTCTCTATCTCACTTATCTCTATATGACTAGTCTCTATCTCAATTGTCTATATCTCACTGGTTTCTATCTCACTTTCTATCTCGCTGGTGTATATCTTGCTGGTTTCTATCTCACTTGTCTCTATCTCACTGGATTCTATATTACTGGTCTCCATATTACTTACCTCTCTATCACTGGTCTCTAACTCACTGGTCTCTAACTCACAGATCTCTATATCACTTGACTCTATCTCACTGGTCTCTATCTCACTGGTCTATATTTCACTGGTCGCTATCTCACTGGTCTCTATCTCACTGCTCTCTATCTCACTTGTCTCTACATCACTGATTTCTATTTCATTGGTCTCTATCTCACTTGTCTCTATCTCACTTGTCTCTCTCTCACTGGTCTCTATCTCACTTGTATCTATATCACTGGTCTCTATCTCACTGGCCTCTATCTCACTGGTCTCTAATCTCAATGGTCTCTATCTCACTGGCTCTATCTCACTGGTCTCTAATCTCACTGGTCTCTATATCACTAGTTTCTATCTCACTGATCTATATCTCACTGGTATATATCTCACTGGTCTTTATCTCACTGGTCTCTATGTCACTGGTCTCTATCTCACTGGTCTCTATATCACTGGTCTCTATTTCACTGGTCTCTATCTCTCTGGTCTTTATCTCACTAGTCTCTATGTCACTGGTCTCTATCTCACTTGTATCTATATCACTGGTCTCTATGTCACTGGTCTCTATCTCACTGGTCTCTAATCTCACTGGTCTCTATCTCACTGGGCTCTAATCTCACAGGTCTCTATATCACTAGTTTCTATCTCACTGGTCTATATCTCACTGGTCTTTATCTCACTGGTCTCTATCTCACTGGTCTCTATCTCACTGGTCTCTATATCACTGGTCTCTATCTCACTGGTCTCTATCTCACTGGTCTCTATCTCACTGATCTCGATCTCACTGGTCTCTATCTCACTAGTCTCCATATCACTGGTCTCTATATAACTAGTCTCTATCTGACTTGTCTCTTTCTCACTGGTCTTTATCTCACTGGTCTCTATCTCACTGGTCTCTATCTCAATGGTCTCTATCTCACTGGTCTCTATCTCACTGGTCTCTATCTCACTAGTCTCTATATCACTGGTCTCTATCTCACTCGTCTCTATCTCACTGGTCTCTATCTCACTGGTCTTTATCTCACTAGTCTCTATCTCACTGGTCTCTATCTCACTGGTCTCTATCTCACTAGTCTCTATCTCACTGGTCTCTATATAACTAGTCTCTATATCACTGGTCTCTATCTCACTGGTCTCTATGTCACTGGTCTATATCTCACTGGTCTCTATCTCACTGGTCTCTATCTCACTGGTCTCTATCTCACTATTCTCTATCTCACTGGTCTCTATATCACTGGTCTCTAACTCACTGGTCTCTATCTCATTGGTCTCTATCTCACTGGTCTCTATCTCACTAGTCTCTATCTCACTGTTCTCTATCTCACTGTTCTCTATCTAACTGGTCTCTAACTCACTGGTCTCTATCTTACTGGTCTCTATCTCACTGGTCTCTATCTCACTGGTCTCTATCTCACTAGTCTTTATCTCACTAGTCTCTATCTCACTGGTCTCTATCTCACTGGTCTCTATATAACTAGTCTCTATATCACTCGTCTCTATCTCACTGGTCTCTATCTCACTGGTCTTTATCTCACTGGTCTCTATCTCACTGGTCTCTATCTCACTGGTCTCTATATCACTGGTCTCTATCTCACTGGTCTCTATCTCACTGGTCTCTATCTCACTGGTCTCTATGTCACTGGTCTCTATCTCACTAGTCTCTATATCACTGGTCTCTATATAACTAGTCTCTATCTGACTGGTCTCTATCTCACTGGTCTCTATCTCACTGGTCTCTATCTCACTGGTCTTTATCTCACTGGTCTCTATCTCACTGGTCTCTATCTCACTGGTCTCTATATCACTGGTCTCTATCTCACTGGTCTCTATCTCACTGGTCTCTATCTCACTGGTCTCTATGTCACTGGTCTCTATCTCACTAGTCTCTATATCACTGGTCTCTATATAACTAGTCTCTATCTGACTGGTCTCTATCTCACTGGTCTCTATCTCACTGGTCTCTATCTCACTAGTCTCTATCTCACTAGTCTCTATCTCATGGTCTCTATCTCACTGGTCTCTATCTCACTGGTCTCTATCTCACTGGTCTCTATCTCACTGGTCTCTATCTCACTAGTCTCTCTATCTCACTGGTCTCTATCTCACTGGTCTCTATCTCACTGGTCTCTATCTCACTGGTCTCTATCTCACTGGTCTCTATATCACTGGTCTCTAACTCACTGGTCTCTATCTTACTGGTCTCTATCTCACTAGTCTCTATCTCACTGGTCTCTATCTCACTAGTCTCTATCTGACTGGTCTCTATCTCACTGGTCTCTATCTCACTGGTCTCTATCTCACTGGTCTCTATCTCACTGGTCTCTATCTCACTGGTCTCTATCTCACTGGTCTCTATCTCACTGGTCTCTATCTCACTGGTCTCTATCTCACTGGTCTCTATCTCACTAGTCTCTATCTCACTGTTCTCTATCTCACTGGTCTCTATCTCACTGGTCTAACTCTGGTCTCTATCTCACTGGTCTCTATATCTACTGTCTCTATCTCACTGGTCTCTATCTCACTAGTCTCTATCTCACTGATCTCTGGTCTCTATCTCACTGGTCTCTATATAACTGGTCTCTATCTCACTAGTCTCTATCTCACTGGTCTCTATCTCACTGGTCTTTATCTATCTCACTTGGTCTCTATCTCACTGGTCTCTATATCACTGGTCTCTATCTCACTGGTCTCTATCTCACTGGTCTTTATCTCACTGGTCTCTATCTCACTGGTCTCTATCTCACTAGTCTCTATATCACTGGTCTCTATCTCACTGGTCTCTATCTCACTGGTCTCTATCTCACTGGTCTCTATCTCACTGGTCTCTATCTCACTAGTCTCTACTGGTCTCTATCTCACTGGTCTCTATATCACTAGTCTCTATCTCACTGGTCTCTCTATGGTCTTTATCTCTGGTCTCTATCTCATCTGGTCTCTATCTCACTGGTCTCTATCTCACTGGTCTCTATATCTCACTGGTCTCATCTCACTAGTCTCTATCTCACTGGTCTCTATCTCACTGGTCTCTATCTCACTGGTCTCTATCTCACTGGTCTCTATCTCACTGGTCTCTATCTCACTGGTCTCTATCTCACTGGTCTCTCAACTCACTAGTCTCTATCTCACTGGTCTCTATCTCACTGGTCTCTATCTCACTGGTCTCTATCTCACTGGTCTCTATCTCACTAGTCTCTATCTCACTGGTCTCACTGGTCTCTATCTCACTGGTCTCTATCTCACTAGTCTCTTACTGGTCTCTATCTCACACTCTCTATCTCACTGGTCTCTATCTCACTCACTGGTCTCTATATAACTGGTCTCTATATCACTCTTTATCTCACTGGTCTCTATCTCACTGGTCTCTATCTCACTGGTCTCTATCTCACTGGTCTCTATCTCACTGGTCTCTATATCACTAGTCTCTCACTGGTCTCTATCTCACTGGTCTCTATCTCACTGGTCTCTATCTCACTGGTCTCTATCTCACTAGTCTCTATCTCACACTGGTCTCCTCTCACTGGTCTCTATCTCACTTCTCTATCTCACTGGTCTCTATATAACTAGTCTCTATATCACTGGTCTCTATCTCACTGGTCTCTATCTCACTGGTTTATATCTCTCTCTATCTCACTGGTCTCTATCTCACTAGTCTCTCTCATATCACTGGTCTCTATATATCACTGTCTCTATCACTGTCTCTTTCTCATTGGTCTCTATCTCACTGGTCTCTATCTCACTGTCTCTCTCACTGTTCTCTATCTCACTGGTCTCTATCTCACTGGTCTCTATCTCACTGGTCTCTATCTTACTGGTCTCATCTCAGTGGTCTCTCTATATCACTGGTCTCCTCATCTCTTTAACTAGTCTCTTCATCCCACTAAGTCTCTGTCTCACTGGTCTTTATCTCACTGGTCTCTATCTCACTGGTCTCTTCACTCTCTATATCCTGACTCTCTATCTCATCTCTATCTCTCGGTCTCTATCTCACTGGTCTCTATGTCACTGGTCTCTATCTCACTAGTCTCTATATCTCTCTATATAACTAGTCTCACTGGTCTCTATCTCACTGGTCTCTATCTCAACTGGTCTTTATCTCATTCTCTGCTCACTGGTCTCTATATCACTGGTCTCTATATCACTGGTCTCCATCTCACTGGTCTCTATCTCACTGGTCTCTATCTCACTGGTCTTATACTGATCTCACTAGTCTCTACTGGTCTCTATCTCACTGGTCTCTATCTCACTGGTCTCTATCTCTGTCTCTATCTATTCTCTATCTCACTGGTCTCTATCTCACTGGTCTCTATCTCATTAGCTCTATTCTCACTGGTCTCTATCTCATTGGTCTCTATCTCACTGGTCTCTATCTCACTAGTCTCTATCTCACTGTTCTCTATCTCACTGGTCTCTATCTCACTTGTCTCTAACTCACTGGTCTCTATCTCTACTGGTCTCTATCTCACTGGTCTCTTACTGGTCTCTATCTCACTAGTCATCTCACTGGTCTCTATCTCACTGGTCTCTATCTCACTGGTCTCTTCTCTATCTCACTGGTCTCTATCTCACTAGTCTCTATATCAATGGTCTCTAACTCACTGGTCTCTAACTCATCACTGTTCTCACTAGTCTCTATCTCTGGTCTCTATATCTCTATATCACTGGTCTCTATCTCACTGGTCTCTATGTCACTGGTTTTTCATCTATCACTGGTCTCTATCTCACTGGTCTCTATCTCACTGGTCTCTATATCACTGGTCTCTAACTCACTGGTCTCCATTGGTCTCTATCTCACTGGTCTCTATCTCACTAGTCTCTATCTCACTGTTCTCTATCTCACTGTTCTCTATCTCACTGGTCTCTAACTCACTGGTCTCTATCTTACTGGTCTCTGCTCACTGGTCTCTATCTCACTGGTCTCTATCTCACTAGTCTTTATCTCACTAGTCTCTATCTCACTGGTCTCTATCTCAGTGGTCTCTATATAACTAGACTCGTCTCTATCTCACTGGTCTCTATCTCACTGGTCTTTATCTCACTGGTCTCTATCTCTGGTCTCTATCTCACTGGTCTCCCATATGGTCTCTATCTCACTGGTCTCTATCTCACTGGTCTCTATCTCTGCTGGTCTCTCCTACTCACTGGTCTCTATCTCACTAGTCTCTATATCACTGGTCTCTATATCACTCTCTATCTATTGGTCTCTATCTCACTGGTCTCTATCTCACTGGTCTCTATCTCACTGGTTTTATCTCACTGGTCTCTGTCTCACTGGTCTCTATCTCACTGGTCTCCAGATCACTGGTCTCTATCTCACTGGTCTCTATCTCACTGGTCTCTATCTCACTGGTCTCTATCTCACTGGTCTCTGTCATTCTATCTGGTCTCTATATAACTAGTCATATCTGATGGTCTATATCACTGGTCTCTATCTCACTGGTCTCTATCTCACTCTATCTCACTAGTCTCTATCTCACTGGTCCTCTATCTCACTGGTCTCTATCTCACTGGTCTCTATCTCACTGGACTCTATCTCACTGGTCTCTATCTCACTAGTCTCTATCTCACTGGTCTCTATCTCACTGGTCTCTATCTCACTGGTCTCTATCTCACTGGTCTCTATATCACTGGTCTCGAGATCTCTGGTTCCTATTTCACCGTTCTCATATCACTATTCTCCATCTCACTGGTCTATATCTCATGATCTCATCTCACTAGCCTTTATCTTGGTATCCGTTGTCGAGCCTGCCGAACTGGGTACCATGACATAGCAAAGTCAGGTTCGATGTTGTGTTATTTGGGAGACACTAACACCAATTCACCCATTCGACTCACTTGGTGGGTACAAGCACTAGAAATGAGGCAAAATCGCGTTAGACTAGCGTCCTTTGCAAGGAATTGATTATTGTCAACTTTTGCTTCACGCTAGTGTAACTTGCTTAAAGATTCGATTTATCAGCCGTTACCGTCTTGAAAGGAATTTTTATGTTTCTTTGCTTTGTCTCGCGTGGCATCTTTCCTTTGTCTCTGTGCGTGTTCATGTCTGTGTCTGTGTCTATGTCTGTCTGTGTCTATGTCTCCGTCTCTGCCTGTCTGCCTGTCTATTTGGATTGCGTGTGTGTGTATATCTCACACGTTTTCGGAGACATTCAATCACAATCACAGTTGTGTTAATCATTATGACCAGACGTAAACGTTATCGGAATGGGGTCACCGTCTCCTATGTCATCCCCACATGGCTCGTGTCTGTGTCTTACAGCTGCTAGTCGCCTTTGAAGGGAATTGATTTAATATAACCTAACCTTTCTCTACAGACTAACCTGGAATTACTCCACAAGGAAGGGGTCAATGATAAATTCATTGGTCGCTGTCACTGTCTGACAAGGAAGGGGTCAATGCCTCTCCACATCAATCACCCTGCAGATTCTGAAGAAACAGAATCAGCCTTGCAGCAGTAACGTCCACGGACAGGAAAGGAAGGTCGACAGACAGACAGAGAGTAAGATAGACAGAGAGGTAGACAGAAAGGGACAGAGAAGGAGACAGAGGACACATCAGAGCCATAGATAGAGACATAAGAGAAGAAGACAGAGACAGAGAACTAAGAAAGAAAAAGCGTGGGATATATTTATAGGTAAATACCAGCAGCACCAAAATTGATCGATCAAACTCATCACAAATGTCGCTTACTGCCCAATGTTCTGAACTACCGAAACTATTCAGATGTATCATTAGGCTGACTATCCTGTACTGCCTACCTTGATGGCTAAAACCTGATGAGGCTGACCATATCCACTAATATGACATCATGGAATCGAAACAAAAGAATGAACAACTCAAGTCTGACAAGGTGAAACGTTTGAAGACAGCAGCTCATTACCTCCCCTAAGATCCACCAAAATTTTGCTGACCCCCCCTTCCTTCATCCCCCCTCTTCCTACGGTTCCTCCCATGAAGGTAAGCGCTAAGGCCACCAGTGACGGAGCTTGTAACGGCTGTTTATAACATAATGCGCAACAGGTGATAATAATAACTTCGTGGACATGACGTTAGTCTGGCGTAGGTATTTGCTCCAAAGCTAGTCTCTGTTCGTATCCATTTATACCTGCGTCGCGTGGAAAGACAACGTCTGACCTAGCTTTGCCAGATTCACACCCGGATCTCATGAACTCCCAGTCCGGCAGCTTACCAGCTCACCTAAGTGGGGAAAGGGGGAGGGGGCAGATCAGTCGCGGTCTGTGTGATTTATTAGCAATGAACCAATTTGAACACAAGTCAGATCTGGTCACGGTCTGTGAACCAATTTGAATACAAAGTCAGTTTGGTCACGGTCTGTGAACCAATTTGAACACAAAGTCAGTTTGGTCACGGTCTGTGAACCAATTTGAATACAAAGTCAGTTTGGTCACAGTCTGTGAACCAATTTGAACACAAAGTCATTTTGGTCACGGTCTGTGAACCAATTTGAATAAAAGTCAGTTTGGTCACGGTCTGAACCAATTTGAACACTAAGTCAGTTTGGATTTGGTGATTTTTTATACGATTTACCACACCTACGACTAAGGAGATCTCGGCGTGCACATAGTGTTGTGATGTACCTACGGTATTTCCTTTTTATCGTCCGTCTCCAATGGGACTAGGTGTGGCCAGTTAACAATTTGACATAGTCGAAAATAGAAAATACAATGATAATGATAATTGAACTTAACAAAAAAATAAAAGGAAGCGAGATTTAAAAAGAAAAAACCAAGAAAATACATGGTGAATATAGCAAAAAAAATAACGGGAAAATGAACCACCCAAAACAAGACAAACCAACACAAAACAAAAGAACTAAAAAAGGCACAAAATGGAATAAAAATTGAAAGCAAAAACCAAACAAAGATTGGACAAACCAAAACAAAAACTTGTAACCAAAACTTGCTTTTCTAAACACCTTTTGTCCGGTTTCTGTGTATATGGCAAATGAATAACAAATAAACAAAAAAGCAAAGTGACCTACAAGGAAGCAAGTTATTGTTAATTATGGGTTACAACAAATTAATTCCTTAAACCTTGGGATCCACAGGGTTGCAAATTTGCAACCCAGGTTATAGACCCTGTAGACACTAAACTATGTTTCAATCCATGTAGACACTAAACTATGTTTCAATCCATGTAGACACTAAACTATGTTTCAATCCATGTAGACACTAAAACTATGTTTCAATTCATGTAGACACTTAACTATGTTTCAATCCATGTAGACACTAAACTATGTTTCAATCCATGTAGACACTAAACTATGTTTCAATCCATGTAGACACTAAACTATGTTTCAATCCACGTAGACACTAAACTATGTTTTAATCCATGTAGACATTAAACTATGTTTTAATCCATGTAGACACTTAACTATGTTTTAATCCATGTAGACACTTAACTATGTTTTAATCCATGTAGACATTAAACTATGTTTCAATCCATGTAGACACTTAATTATGTTTTAATCCATGTAGACATTAAACTATGTTTTAATCCATGTAGACACTTAACTATGTTTTAATCCATGTAGACATTAAACTATGTTTCAATCCATGTAGACACTTAACTATGTTTTAATCCATGTGAACATTAAACTATGTTTTAATCCATGTAGACACTAAACTGTGTTTTAATCCATGTAGACACTAAACTGTGTTTTAATTCATGTAGACATTAAACTATGTTTCATTCCATGTAGACATTAAACTATGTTTTAATCCATGTAGACACTAAACTATGTTTTAATCCATGTAGACACTAAACTATGCTTTAATCCATGTAGACACTTAACTATGTTTCAATCCATGTAGACACTAAACTGTGTTTCAATCCATGTAGACACTAAACTATGTTTTAATCCCATGTAGACACTTAGCTATGTTTTAATCCATGTAGACACTTAACTATGTTTTAATCCATGTAGACACTTAACTATGTTTCACTCCATGTAGAAACTAAACTATGTTTCAACCCATGTAGACAATAAACTGTGTTTTAATCCATGTAGACACTAAACTGTGTTTTAATCCATGTAAACACTAAGCTGTGTTTTAATCCATGTAGACACTAAACTATGTTTTAATCCATGTAGACAATAAACTGTGTGTTAATCCATGTAGCCACTAAAGTGTGTTTTAATCCATGTAGACACTAAACTATGTTTCAATCCATGTAGACACTAAACTATGTTTCAATCCATGTAGACACTAAATTATGTTTCAACCCATGTAGACACTAAACTATGTTTCAATCCATGTAGAAACTAAACTATGTTTCAACCCATGTAGACAATAAACTGTGTTTTAATTCATGTAGACAATAAACTATGTTTCAATCCATGTAGACACTAAACTATGTTTCAATCCATGAAGACAATAAACTATGTTTTAATTCATGTAGACACTAAACTATGTTTCAACCCATGTAGACACTAAACTATGTTTCAATCCATGTAGAAACTAAACTATGTTTCAACCCATGTAGACAATAAACTGTGTTTTAATTCATGTAGACAATAAACTATGTTTGAACCCATGTAGACACTAAACTATGTTTCAATCCATGTAGACAATAAACTGTGTTTTAATTCATGTAGACACTAAACTATGTTTCAACCCATGTAGACACTAAACTATGTTTCAATCCATGTAGACACTAAACTATGTTTCAACCCATGTAGACAATAAACTGTGTTTTTAATTCATGTAGACACTAAACTATGTTTCAACCCATGTAGACACTAAACTTTGTTTCAATCCATGTGGACACTAAACTATGTTTCAACCCATGTAGACACTAAACTATGTTTCAATTCATGTAGACACTGAACTATTTTTCAATCCATGTAAACACTCAACTGTGTTTTAATCCATGTAGACACTGAACTATGTTTGAACCCATGTAGACACTAAACTATGTTTCAATTCATGTAGACACTGAACTATTTTTCAATCCATGTAAACACTAAACTGTGTTTTAAGGGGCGTCCTACTGAATTTTCACTTTTTCCCCCTAATGCATTTTTGGCTAATTTTTCCTGCCAATGTGTTGCTTGCATCTAAGTTACTATGTAAATGTAAAAATGTTTGGGAAAAATTATTCGGTTGCCATGGTAACGGCGGCCATGTTGAATTTTGATGCCGAAAATTAAAATCTTAAAATCTCAAAAAGTATATGGGCTAACAATGAAATTCTTTTTCAAACATATTCTTTAAACCCTTAAATAAGGAGTAAGACATATTTAATTTATCTCAGCTGTTTTTAAATGTGCTTTAAAAAATCAGTATTTTATTAAAAAATAACTATTGATAAATTTTGTAATATTTTGATTTTTAAAGGTGCACAAAAGATATGAAGATCAAAATAAACCAGTGAAAATCTCTAGTGCCCAATAACAGATACTAGTCTAGCTGTGTAAAATTTCAACACTCTGGCATGAATACTTTCTGAGATTTTAAGATTTTAAAAACGTTGTATGCTAGAAATCACATCTTTTGAGAAAAACGGGTTTGAAAATTCAACTTTCTTCAGAATGATACAGCCATATTAAAATTGGCCATAGAATTAGTACCTTTTCCAGCTTTATATAAAAAAATCAACTGATGTACTCGATTCTAAAGATGTTGAAGTAGCATTCTAGAGTGGATTTGGAAAATGGGTATTATGAGCCCAAGACTCTACTAAACGCTGTTACAGCTCACCCGGACGCCCCTTAATCCATGTAGACACTAAACTATGTTTGAACCCATGTAGAGACTAAACTATGTTTCAATTCATGTAGACATAAACTATGTTTCAATTCATGTGGACACTAAACTATGTTTCAATTCATGTAGACACTGAACTATTTTTTTAATCCATGTAAACACTAAGCTGTGTTTTAATCCATGTAGACACTAAACTATGTTTGAACCCATGTAGAAACTAAACTATGTTTCAATTCATGTAGACACTGAACTATTGTTCAATCAATGTAAACACTAAACTGTGTTTTAATCTATGTAGACACTAAACTGTGTTTTAATCCATGTAGACAATAAACTGTGTTTTAATCCATGTAGATACTTAAGTATGTTTCAATTCATGTAGACAATAAAATATGTTTCAATCTATGTAGACACTAAACTTTGTTTCAATCTATGTAGACACTAAACTATGTTTCAATCCAGGTAGACACTAAACTATGTTTCAATCCTATGTAGACACTGAAATATGTTTCAATCCCTGTAGATACTAAACTATGTTTCAACGCATGTAGACATTAAACTGTGTTTCAACCCACATAGACACTCAACTATGTTTCAATCCATGTAGACACTAAACTATGTTTCACTCCATGTAGACACTAAACTATGTTTCAGCTCATGTAGACACCAAACTATGTTTCAATTCATGTAGACACTATAATATGTTTCAATCGATGTAGAGACTAAACTATGTTTCAATCCATGTAGACACTAAACTATGTTTCAACCCATATAGACACTAAATTATGTTTCAATCCATATAGACACTAAACTATGTTTCAATCCATGTAGACATTAAACTATGTTTCAACCCATATAGACACTAAACTATGTTTCAATTCATACTAGACACTAAACTGTGTTTCAATCCATATAGACACTAAACTATGTTTCAATCCATATAGACACTAAACAATGTTTCAATCCATATAGACACTAAACTATGTTTCAACCCATATAGACACTAAACTATGTTTCAATCCATATAGACATAACTATGTTTCAATCCATATAGACACTAAACTATGTTTCAATCCATGTAGACACTAAACTATGTTTCAGCTCATGTAGACACTAAACTATGTTTCAATTCATGTAGGCATTAAACTATGTTTCAATCCATGTAGACACTAAACTATATTTCAACCCATATAGACACTAAACTGTGTTTCAATCCATATAGACACTAAACTATGTTTCAATCCATATAGACACTAAACAATGTTTCAATCCATATAGACACTAAACTATGTTTCAACCCATATAGACACTAAACTATGTTTCAATCCATATAGACACTTAACTATGTTTCAATCCATATAGACACTAAACTATGTTTCAATCCATGTAGACACTAAACTATGTTTCAGCTCATGTAGACACTAAACTATGTTTCAATTCATGTAGGCATTAAACTATGTTTCAATCCATGTAGACACTAAACTATATTTCAACCCATATAGACACTAAACTATGTTTCAATCCATATAGACACTAAACTATGTTTCAATCCATGTAGACATTAAACTATGTTTCAACCCATATAGACACTAAACTATGTTTCAATCCATATAGACACTAAACTATGTTTCAATCCATATAGACACTAAACTATGTTTAAATCCATATAGATACTAAACTATGTTTCAATCCATATAGACACTATGTTTCAATCCATATAGACACTAAACTATGTTTCAACCCATGTAGACACTAAACTATGTTTCAATCCATGTAAACACTAAACTATGTTTCAACCCATGTAGACACTAAACTAGGATTCAATCCATGTACACTCTAAACTATGTTTCAATCAATGTAAACACTAAACTATGTTTCAATCCATGTAAACACTAAACTAGGATTCAATCCATATAGACACTAAACTATGTTTCAATCCATGTAAACACTAAACTATGTTTCAACCCATGTAGACACTAAACTAGGATTCAATCCATGTACACTCTAAACTATGTTTCAATCAATGTAAACACTAAACTATGTTTCAACCCATGTAAACACTAAACTAGGATTCAATCCATATAGACACTAAACTATGTTTCAATCCATGTAGACACTAAACTATGTTTCAATCCATGTAGACAATTAACTATGTTTCGACCCATGTACACACTAAACTATGTTTCAATCCATATAGAAACTTAACTATGTTTCTATCCATATAGACACTAAACTATGTGTCAATCCATATAGACACTAAACTATGTTTCAATCCATATAGACACTAAACTATGTTTCAATCCATATAGACACTAAACTATGTTTCAATCCATATAGACACTAAACTATGTGTCAATCCATATAGACACTAAACCATGTTTCAATCCATATAGACACTAAACTATGCTTCAATCCATATAGACACTAAACTATGTTTCAATCCATATAGACACTTAATTATGTTTCAATCCATATAGACACTAAACTATGTTTCACTCCATATAGACACTAAACTATGTTTCAATCAATGTAAACACTAAACTATGTTTCAACCCATGTAAACACTAAACTAGGATTCAAACCATAGACACTAAACTATGTTTCAATCCATGTAGACACTAAACTATGTTTCAATCCATGTAGACAATTAACTATGTTTCGACCCATGTACACACTAAACTATGGTTCAATCCATATAGAAATTTAACTATGTTTCAATCCATATAGACACTAAACTATGTGTCAATCCATATAGACACTAAACTATCTTTCAATCCATATAGACATTAAACTATGTTTCAATCCATATAGACACTAAACTATGTTTCAATCCATATAGACACTAAACTATGTGTCAATCCATATAGACACTAAATTATGTTTCAATCCATATAGACACTAAACTATGTTCAATCCATATAGACACTAAACTATGTTTCAATCCATATAGACACTTAATTATGTTTCAATCCATATAGACACTAAACTATGTTTCACTCCATATAGACACTAAACTATGTTTCAATCCATATAGACACTACACTATGTTTCACTCCATATAGACACTAAATTATGTTTCAACCATATAGACACTGAACTATGTTTCACTCCATATAGACACTAAATTATGTGTCAATCCATATAGACACTAAACTATGTTCTATCCATATAGACACTAAACTATGTTTCTATCCATATAGACAATAAACTATGTTTCAATCCATATAGACACTAAACTATGTTTCAATCCATATAGACACTAAACTATGTTTCAATCCATATAGACACTAACCTATAATTTATCATGTAGACATTAAACTATGTTTCAACCCATATAGACACTAATCTATGTTTCAATCCATATAGACACTTAATTATGTTTCAATCCATATAGACACTAAACTATGTTTCAATCCATATAGACACTAAACTATGTTTCACTACATATAGACACTAAATTATGTTTCAACCATATAGACACTAAACTATGTTTCACTCCATATAGACACTAAATTATGTGTCAATCCATATAGACACTAAACTATGTTTCTATCCATATAGACACTAAACTATGTTTCTATCCATATAGACACTAAACTATGTTTCAATCCATATAGACACTAAACTATGTTTCAATCCATATAGACACTAAACTATGTTTCAATCCATATAGACACTAAACTATGTTTCATGTATACATTAAACTATGTTTCAACCCATATAGACACTAAACTATGTTTCAATCCATATAGACACTTTATGTTTCAATCCATATAGACACTAAACTATGTTTCAATCCATATAGACACTAAACTATGTTACAACTCATGTATACATTAAACTATGTTTCAACCCATATAGACACTAAACTATGTTTCAATCGATATAGACACTTAATTATGTTTCAATCCATATAGACACTAAACTATGTTTAACTCATTTAGACATTTAACTATTTTTCAACCCATATAGGCACTCAACTATGTTTCAACCCATGTAGACACTAAACTATGTTTCAATCCCATGTAGACACTAAACTATGTTTCAATCCAATGTAGACGCTAAACTATGTTTCAAATCCATGTAGACACTAAACTATGTTTCAATCCATGTAGACACTAAATTATGTTTCAATCCATGTAGACACTAAACTATGTTTCAATCCATATAGACACTAAACTATGTTTCAATCCATGGAGACATTAAACTATGTTTCAATCCATATAGACACTAAACTATGTTTCACTCCATGTAGACACTAAACTATGTTTCAATTCATATAGACACTAAACTATGTTTTCAATCTATGCAGACAATAAACTATGTTTCAATCCATGTAGACACTAAACTATGTTTCAACCCATATAGACACTAAACTATGTTTCAACCATATAGACACTCAACTATGTTTCAATCCATATAGACACTAAACTATGTTTCAATCCATATAGACACTAAACTATGTTTGAATTCATATAGACACTAAACTATGTTTCAATTCATATAGACACTAAACTAATTTTTCAATCCATATAAACACTAAACTATGTTTCAATCCATATAAACACTAAACTATGTTTCAGTCCATGCAGACAATAAACTATGTTTCAATCCATGTAGACACTAAACTATGTTTCAATCCATATAGACACTAAACTATGTTTCAACCCATATAGACACTTAACTATGTTTCAACCATATAGACACTCAACTATGTTTCAATCCATATAGACACTAAACTATGTTTCAATTCATATAGACACTAAACTATGTTTCACATATAGACACTAAACTGTGTTTCAATCTATGCAGACAATAAACTGTGTTTCAATCCATATAAACATAAACTATGTTTCAACCATATAAACACTAAACTATGTTTCAGTCCATGCAGACAATAAACTATGTTTCAATCCATGTAGACACTAAACTATGTTTCAATCCATATAGACACTAAACTATGTTTCAACCCATATAGACACTTAACTATGTTTCAACCATATAGACACTCAACTATGTTTCAATCCATATAGACACTAAACTATGTTTCAATCCATATAGACACTAAACTGTGTTTCACTTCATATAGACAATAAACTATGTTTCAATTCATATAGACACTAAACTGTGTTTCAATCTATGCAGACAATAAACTATGTTTCAATCCATATAAACACTAAACTATGTTTCAATCCATATAAACACTAAACTATGTTTCAGTCCATGCAGACAATGAACTATATTTCAATTCATATAGACACTAAACTATGTTCAATCCATGTAGACATTAAACTATGTTTCAATCCAAAAGACACACTAAACTATGTTTCAACCCATATAGACACTAAACTATGTTTCAATCCATATAGACACTAAAACTATGTTTCAACACATATAAACACAAACAATGTTTCAACCCACGTAGACACTAAACTATGTTTCAATCATATAAACACTAAACTATGTTTCAATCCATATAGACACTAAACTATGTTTCAATCCATATAAACACTAAACTATGTTTCAATCCATATAAACACTAAACTATGTTTCAGTCCATGTGACACTAAACTATATTTCAATTCATATAGACACTAAACTATGTTTCAATCCATGTAGACATTAAACTATGTTTCCATCCAAATAGACACTAAACTATGTTTCAATCCATATAGACATTAAACTATGTTTCAATCCATATAGACACTAAACTATGTTTCAATCATATAGACACTAAACTATGTGTCAATCCATATAGACACTAAATTATGTTTCAATCCATATAGACACTAAACTATGTTTCAATCCATATAGACACTAAACTATGTTTCAATCCATATAGACACTTAATTATGTTTCAATCCATATAGACACTAAACTATGTTTCACTCCATATAGACACTAAACTATGTTTCAATCCATATAGACACTAAACTATGTTTCACTCCATATAGACACTAAATTATGTTTCAACCATATAGACACTGAACTATGTTTCACTCCATATAGACACTAAATTATGTGTCAATCAATATAGACACTAAACTATGTTCTATCCATATAGACACTAAACTATGTTTCTATCCATATAGACACTAAACTATGTTTCAATCCATATAGACACTAAACTATGTTTCAATCCATATAGACACTTAATTATGTTTCAATCCATATAGACACTAAACTATGTTTCACTCCATATAGACACTAAACTATGTTTCAATCCATATAGACACTAAACTATGTTTCACTCCATATAGACATTAAATTATGTTTCAACCATATAGACACTGAACTATGTTTCACTCCATATAGACACTAAATTATGTGTCAATCAATATAGACACTAAACTATGTTCTATCCATATAGACACTAAACTATGTTTCTATCCATATAGACACTAAACTATGTTTCAACCCATATAGACACTAAACTATCTTTCAATCCATATAGACAGTAAACTATGTTTCAATCCATATAGACACTAAACTATGTTTCAATCCATATAGACACTAACCTATGTTACAACTCACGTAGACATTAAACTATGTTTCAACCCATATAGACACTAAACTATGTTTCAATCCATATAGACACTTAATTGTGTTTCAATCCATATAGACACTAAACTATGTTTCAATCCATATAGACACTAAACTATGTTTCACTACATATAGACACTAAATTATGTTTCAACCATGTAGACACTAAACTATGTTTCACTCCATATAGACACTAAATTATGTGTCAATCCATATAGACACTAAACTATGTTTCTATCCATATAGACACTAAACTATGTTTCTATCCATATAGACACTAAACTATGTTTCAATCCATATAGACACTAAACTATGTTTCAATTATAGACACTAAACTATGTTACAACTCCATGTATACACTAAACTATGTTTCAATTCATAGACACTAAACTATGACACTGAACTATTTTCAATCCATATAGACACTAAACTATGTTATACATTAAACTATGTTTCAACCCATATAGACACTAAACTATGTTTCAATCGATATAGACACTTAATTATGTTTCAATCCATATAGACACTAAACTATGTTTAACTCATTTAGAATTTAACTATTTTTCCATATCAACTATGAAACTAAACTATGTTTCAATCATATAGACATAACTATGTTTCAATCCATATAAACTATATGTTTCAATCCATGTAGACACTAAACTATGTTTCAGCTCAATCTATGTTTCAATTCCATGACACTAAACTATGTTTATTTCAATCCATATAGACACTAAACTATGTTTCAACTATAATTATGTTTCAATCCATGTAGACATTAAACTATGTTTCAACTAAACTGTTTCACTCCATATAGACACTAAACTATGTTTCAATCCATATAGACACTAAAATATGTTTCAATCCATATAGACACTAAATTATGTTTCAACCATATAGACACTAAACTATGTTTCAACCCATGTAGACACTAAACTAGGATTCAATCCATGTACACTCTAAACTATGTTTCAATCAATGAAACACTAAACTATAATCCATGTAAACACTAAACTAGGATTCAATCCATATAGACACTAAACTATGTTTCAATCCACACTAAACTATGTTTCAACCCATGTAGACACTAAACTAGATTCAATCCATGTACACTCTAAACTATGTTTCAATCAATGTAAACACTAAACTATGTTTCAACCCATGTAAACACTAAACTAGGATTCAATCCATATAGACACTAAACTATGTTTCAATCCATGTAGACACTAAACTATGTTTCAATCCATGTATTAACTATGACCCACTAAACTATGTTTCAATCCATATAGAAACTTAACTATGTTTCTATCCATATAGACACTAAACTAAATCCATATAGACACTAAACTATGTTTCAATCCATATAGACACTAAACTATGTTTCAATCCATATAGACACTAAACTATGTTTCAATCCATATAGACACTAAAACTATGTGTCAATCCATATAACACTAAACCATGTTTCAATCCATATGCTAATCCATATAGACACTAAACTATGTTTCAACCATATAGACACTTAATTATGTTTCAATCCATATAGACACTAAACTATGTTTCACTCCATATAGACACTAAACTATGTTTCAATCCACTAAACTATGTTTCAACCCGAAACACTAAACTAAAAACCATATAGACACTTTGTTTCAATCCATGTAGACATAAACTAATCCATGTAGACTATGTTTCTAACACTAAACTATGGTTCAATCCATATAGAAATTTAACTATCCAACTATAGACACTAAACTATGTGTCAATCCATATAGACACTAAACTATGTTTCAATCCATATAGACATTAAACTATGTTTCAATCCATATAGTTATGTTTCAATCCATATAGACACTAAACTGTGTCAATCCATATAGACACTTTATGTTTCAATCCATATAGACACTAAACTATGTTCACACACTAAACTATGTTTCAATCCATATAGACACTTAATTATGTTTCAATCCATATAGACACTAAACTATGTTTCAATCCATATAGACACTAAACTATGTTTCAATCCATATAGACACTACACTATGTTTCACTCATATAGACACTAAATTATGTTTCAACCATATAGACACTGAACTATGTTTCACTCCATATAGACACTAAATTATGTGTCAATCCATATAGACACTAAACTATGTTCTATCCATATAGACACTAAACTATGTTTCTATCCATATAGACAATAAACTATGTTTCAATCCATATAGACACTAAACTATGTTTCAATCCATATAGACACTAAACTATGTTTCAATCCATATAGACATATGTTACAACTCATGTAGACATTAAAACATGTTTCAACCCATATAGACACTAATCTATGTTTCAATCCATATAGACACTTAATTATATTTCAATCCATATAGACACCAAACTGTTTCAATCCATATAGACACTAAACTATGTTTCACTACATATAGACACTAAATTATGTTTCAACCATATAGACACTAAACTATGTTTCACTCCATATAGACACTAAATTATGTGTCAATCCATATAGACACTAAACTATGTTTCTATCCATATAGACACTAAACTATGTTTCTATCCATATAGACACTAAACTATGTTTCAATCCATATAGACACTAAACTATGTTTCAATCCATATAGACACTAAACTATGTTTCAATCCATATAGACACTAAACTATGTTACAACTCATGTATACATTAAACTATGTTTCAACCCATATAGACACTAAACTATGTTTCAATCCATATAGACACTTAATTATGTTTCAATCCATATAGACACTAAACTATGTTTCAATCCATATCACAAACTATAGATACATTAAACTATGTTTCAATATAGACATAAACTAGACAATAAACTATGTTTCAATCCATATAGACACTAAACTATGTTTAACTCATTTAGACTAAACAACCCATATAGGCACTCAACTATGTTTCAATCCATGTAGACACTAAACTATGTTTCAATCCATGTAGACACTAAACTATGTTTCAATCATGTAGACGCTAAACCAATCCATGTAGACACTAAACTATGTTTCAATCCATGTAGACACTAAATTATGTTTCAATCCATGTAGACACTAAACTATGTTTCAATCCATATAGACACTAAACTATGTTTCAATCCATGGAGACACTAACTATGTTTCAATCCATATAGACACTAAACTATGTTTCACTCTCATGTAGACACTAAACTATGTTTCAATTCATTCATGTAAACACTAAACTATGTTTCAATCCATGTAGACACTAAACTATGTTTCAACATATAGACACTAAACTATGTTTCAATATAGACACTCAACTATGTTTCTAATCCATATAGACACTAAACTATGTTTCAATCCATATAGACATTAAACTATGTTTCAATTCATATAGACACTAAACTATGTTTCAATTCATATAGACACTAAACTGTGTTTCAATCTATGCAGACAATAAACTATGTTTCAATCCATATAAACACTAAACTATGTTTCAATCCATATAAACACTAAACTATGTTTCAGTCCATGCAGACAATAAACTATGTTTCAATCCATGTAGACACTAAACTATGTTTCAAATATAGACACTAAACTATGTTTCAACCCATATAGACACTTAACTATGTTTCAACCATATAGACACTCAACTATGTTTCAATCCATATAGACACTAAACTATGTTTCAATTCCACTAAACTATGTTTCAATTCATATAGACACTAAACTGTGTTTCAATCTATGTAAACTGTGTTTCAATCCATATAAACACTAAACTATGTTTCAATCCATATAAACACTAAACTATGTTTCAGTCCATGCAGACAATAAACTATGTTTCAATCCATGTAGACACTAAACTATGTTTCAATCCATATAGACACTAAACTATGTTTCAACCCATATAGACACTTAACTATGTTTCAACCATATAGACACTCAACTATGTTTCAATCCATATAGACACTAAACTATGTTTCAATCCATATAGACACTAAACTGTGTTTCACTTCAATAGACAATAAACTATGTTTCAATTCATATAGACACTAAACTGTGTTTCAATCTATGCTAAACTATGTTTCAATCCATATAAACACTAAACTATGTTTCAATCCATATAAACACTAAACTATGTTTCAGTCCATGCAGACAATCTATATTTCAATTCATATAGACACTAAACTATGGTTCAAACCATGTAGACATTAAACTATGTTTCAATCCAAATAGACACTAAACTATGTTTCAACCCATATAGACACTAAACTATGTTTCAATCCATATAGACACTAAACTATGTTTCAACACATATAAACACAAACAATGTTTCAACCCATAGACACTAAACTATGTTTCAATCCATATAAACACTAAACTATGTTTCAATCCATATAGACACTAAACTATGTTTCAATCCATATAAACACTAAACTATGTTTCAATCCATATAAACACTAAACTATGTTTCAGTCCATGCAGACACTAAACTATATTTCAATTCATATAGACACTAAACTATGTTTCAATCCATGTAGACACTAAACTATCTTTCCATCCATGTAGACATTAAACTATGTTTCAATCCAAATAGACACTAAACTATGTTTCAATCCATATAGAAATTATAGACATTAAACTAAACTATGTTCAATCCATATAGACACTAAACTATGTTTCAATCCATATAGACACTAAACTATGTTTCAATCCATATAGACACTAAACTATGTTTCAATCCATATAGACACTAAATTATGTTTCAATCCATATAGACACTAAACTATGTTTCATCCATAGACACTAAACTATGTTTCAATCCATATAGACACTAAACTATGTTTCAATCCATATAGACACTTAATTATGTTTCAATCCATATAGACACTAAACTATGTTTCACTCCATATAGACACTAAACTATGTTTCAATCCATATAAACACTAAACTATGTTTCACTCCATATAGACATTAAATTATGTTTCAACCATATAGACACTGAACTATGTTTCACTCCATATAGACACTAAATTATGTGTCAATCCATATAGACACTAAACTATGTTCTATCCATATAGACACTAAACTATGTTTCTATCCATATAGACACTAAACTATGTTTCAATCCATATAGACACTAAACTATGTTTCAATCCATATAGACACTAAACTATGTTTCAATCATATAGACACTAACCTATGTTACAACTCATGTAGACATTAAACTATGTTTCAACCCATATAGACACTAATCTATGTTTCAATCCATATAGACACTTAATTATGTTTCAATCCATATAGACACTAAACTATGTTTCAATCCATATAGACACTAAACTATGTTTCACTACATATAGACACTAAATTATGTTTCAACCATATAGACACTAAACTATGTTTCACTCCATATAGACACTAAATTATGTGTCAATCCATATAGACACTAAACTATGTTTCTATCCATATAGACACTAAACTATGTTTCTATCCATATAGACACTAAACTATGTTTCAATCCATATAGACACTAAACTATGTTTCAATCCATATAGACACTAAACTATGTTTCAATCCATATAGACACTAAACTATGTTACAACTCATGTATACATTAAACTATGTTTCAACCCATATAAAGACACTAAACTATGTTTCAATCCATATAGACACTTAATTATGTTTCAATCCATATAGACACTAAACTATGTTTCAATCCATATAGACACTAAACTATGTTACAACTCATGTATACATTAAACTATGTTTCAACCCATATAGACACTAAACTATGTTTCAATCGATATAGACACTTAATTATGTTTCAATCCATATAGACACTAAACTATGTTTAACTCATTTAGACATTTAACTATTTTTCAACCCATATAGGCACTCAACTATGTTTCAACCCATGTAGACACTAAACTATGTTTCAATCCATGTAGACACTAAACTATGTTTCAATCCATGTAGACGCTAAACTATGTTTCAATCCATGTAGACACTAAACTATGTTTCAATCCATGTAGACACTAAATTATGTTTCAATCCATGTAGACACTAAACTATGTTTCAATCCATATAGACACTAAACTATGTTTCAATCCATGGAGACATTAAACTATGTTTCAATCCATATAGACACTAAACTATGTTTCACTCATGTAGACACTAAACTATGTTTCAATTCATATAGACACTAAACTATGTTTCAATCTATGCAGACAATAAACTATGTTTCAATCCATGTAGACACTAAACTATGTTTCAACCCATATAGACACTAAACTATGTTTCAACCATATAGACACTCAACTATGTTTCAATCCATATAGACACTAAACTATGTTTCAATCCATATAGACACTAAACTATGTTTCAATTCATATAGACACTAAACTATGTTTCAATTCATATAGACACTAAACTGTGTTTCAATCTATGCAGACAATAAACTATGTTTCAATCCATATAAACACTAAACTATGTTTCAATCCATATAAACACTAAACTATGTTTCAGTCCATGCAGACAATAAACTATGTTTCAATCCATGTAGACACTAAACTATGTTTCAATCCATATAGACACTAAACTATGTTTCAACCCATATAGACACTTAACTATGTTTCAACCATATAGACACTCAACTATGTTTCAATCCATATAGACACTAAACTATGTTTCAATTCATATAGACACTAAACTATGTTTCAATTCATATAGACACTAAACTGTGTTTCAATCTATGCAGACAATAAACTGTGTTTCCAATCCATATAAACACTAAACTATGTTTCAATCCATATAAACACTAAACTATGTTTCAGTCCATGCAGACAATAAACTATGTTTCAATCCATGTAGACACTAAACTATGTTTCAATCCATATAGACACTAAACTATGTTTCAACCCATATAGACACTTAACTATGTTTCAACCATATAGACACTCAACTATGTTTCAATCCATATAGACACTAAACTATGTTTCAATCCATATAGACACTAAACTGTGTTTCACTTCATATAGACAATAAACTATGTTTCAATTCATATAGACACTAAACTGTGTTTCAATCTATGCAGACAATAAACTATGTTTCAATCCATATAAACACTAAACTATGTTTCAATCCATATAAACACTAAACTATGTTTCAGTCCATGCAGACAATGAACTATATTTCAATTCATATAGACACTAAACTATGTTTCAATCCATGTAGACATTAAACTATGTTTCAATCCAAATAGACACTAAACTATGTTTCAACCCATATAGACACTAAACTATGTTTCAATCCATATAGACACTAAACTATGTTTCAACACATATAAACACTAAACAATGTTTCAACCCACGTAGACACTAAACTATGTTTCAATCCATATAAACACTAAACTATGTTTCAATCCATATAGACACTAAACTATGTTTCAATCCATATAAACACTAAACTATGTTTCAATCCATATAAACACTAAACTATGTTTCAGTCCGTGCAGACACTAAACTATATTTCAATTCATATAGACACTAAACTATGTTTCAATCCATGTAGACATTAAACTATGTTTCAATCCAAATAGACACTAAACTATGTTTCAATCCATATAGACATTAAACTATGTTTCAATCCATATAGACACTAAACTATGTTTCAATCCATATAGACACTAAACTATGTGTCAATCCATATAGACACTAAATTATGTTTCAATCCATATAGACACTAAACTATGTTTCAATCCATATAGACACTAAACTATGTTTCAATCCATATAGACACTTAATTATGTTTCAATCATATAGACATAGACACTAAACTATGTTTCAATCCATATAGACACTAAACTATGTTTCACTCCATATGGACACTAAATTATGTTTCAACCATATAGACACTGAACTATGTTTCCACTCCATATAGACACTAAATTATGTGTCAATCAATATAGACACTAAACTATGTTCTATCCATATAGACACTAAACTATGTTTCTATCCATATAGACACTAAACTATGTTTCAATCCATATAGACACTAAACTATGTTTCAATCAATCACATATGTTTCAATCACATATAGACACTTAAACTATGTTTCAATCCATATAGACACTAAACTATGTTTCAACTATAGACATTATAGTTTCACACTAAACTCCATATAGTTTGTTTCAATCCATATAGACACTAAACTATGTTTCACTATAGACCATATGTTTCAATCCATATAGACATTAAATTATAGACACTTTTATGTTTCAATCATGTAGACATAAACTATGCAATTCATATAGACACTAAACTGTTTCACTCCATATACAGACAATAAACTATGTGTCAATCAATATAAACACTAAACTATGTTTCTATCCATATAAACACTAAACTATGTTTCAGTCCATGCAGACAATCCATTTCAATTCATATAGACACTAAACTATGTTTCAATCCATATAGACATTAAACTATGTTTCAATCCAAATAGACACTAAACTATGTTTCAACCCATATAGACACTAAACTATGTTTCAATCCATATAGACACTAAACTATGTTTCAACATATAAACACTAAACAATGTTTCAATCCATATAAACACTAAACTATGTTTCAATCCATATAAACACTAAACTATGTTTCAATCCATGCAGACAATGAACTATATTTCAATTCACATATAGTCCACAGACTAAACTATGGTTTCCATGTAGACATTAAACTATGTTTCAATCCATATAGACACTAAACTATGTTTCAACCCATATAGACACTAAACTATGTTTCAATCCATATAGACACTAAACTATGTTTCAACCATATAAACACTCAAGCAATGTTTCAACCCATAGACACTAAACTATGTTTCAATCCATATAAACACTAAACTATGTTTCAATCCATATAGACACTAAACTATGTTTCAATCCATATAAACACTAAACTATGTTTCAATCCATATAAACACTAAACTATGTTTCAGTCCGTGCAGAACTAAACTATATTTCAATTCATATAGACACTAAACTATGTTTCAAATTATGTTTCAATCCAAATAGACACTAAACTATGTTTCAATCCATATAGACACCTAAACTATGTTTCAATCCATATAGACACTAAACTAAATCCATATGTTTGTGTCAATCCATCCTAAATTATGTTTCAATCCATATAGACACTAAACTATGTTTCAATCCATATAGACACTAAACTAAATCTATAGTTTCAATCCATATAGACACTAAACTATGTTTCACTCCATATAGACACTAAACTATGTTTCAATCCATATAGACACTAAACTATGTTTCACTCCATATAGACACTAAATTATGTTTCAACCATCACTGAACTATGTTTCACTCCATATAACACTAAATTATGTGTCAATCAATATAGACCTAAACTATGTTCTATCCATATGAACACTAAACTATGTTTCTATCCATATAGACACTAAACTATGTTTCAATCCATATAGACACTAAACTATGTTTCAATCCATATAGACACTTAATTATGTTTCAATCCATATAGACACTAAACTATGTTTCACTCCATATAGACACTAAACTATGTTTCAATCCATATAGACACTAAACTATGTTTCACTCCATATAGACATTAAATTATGTTTCAACCATATAGGCACTGAACTATGTTTCACTCCATATAGACACTAAATTATGTGTCAATCAATATAGACACTAAACTATGTTCTATCCATATAGACACTAAACTATGTTTCTATCCATATAGACACTAAACTATGTTTCAACCCATATAGACACTAAACTATGTTTCAATCCATATAGACAGTAAACTTTGTTTCAATCCATATAGACACTAAACTATGTTTCAATCCATATAGACACTAACCTATGTTACAACTCAAGACATTAAACTATGTTTCAACCCATATAGACACTAAACTATGTTTCAATCCATATAGACACTTAATTGTGTTTCAATCCATATAGACACTAAACTATGTTTCAATCCATATAGACACTAAACTATGTTTCACTACATATAGACACTAAATTATGTTTCAACCATGTAGACACTAAACTATGTTTCACTCCATATAGACACTAAATTATGTGTCAATCCATATAGACACTAAACTATGTTTCTATCCAGACACTAAACTATGTTTCTATCCATATAGACACTAAACATGTTTCAATCCATATAGACACTAAACTATGTTTCAATCCATATAGACACTAAACTATGTTTCAATCCATATAGACACTAAACTATGTTTCAATCATATAGACACTAAACTATGTTCATGTATACATTAAACTATGTTTTAACCCATATAGACACTAAACTATGTTTCAATCCATATAGACACTTAATTATGTTTCAATCCATATAGACACTAAACTATGTTTCAATCCATATAGACACTAAACTATGTTTAACTATGTTTCAACCCATAAAGGCACTCAACTATGTTTCAACCCATATAGACACTAAACTATGTTTCAATCCATATAGACACTAAACTATGTTTCAATCCATGTAGACACTAAATTATGTTTCAATCCATATAGACACTAAACTATGTTTCAATCCATGCAGACACTAAATTATGTTTCAACCATATAGACACTAAACTATGTTTCAATCCATATAGACACTAAACTATGTTTCATGTTTCAATCCATATAGACACTAAACTATGTTTCACTCCATGTATAAACTACAATTCATATAGAGACTAAACTATGTTTCAATCTTGCAGACAATAAACATGTTTAACACTAAACTATGTTTCCATATAGACACTAAACTATGTTTCAAACCATATAGCTCACTCCATATAGACACTAAACTATGTTTCAATCCATATAGACACTAAACTATGTTTCAATTCATATAGACACTACACTATGTTTCAATTATGTTTCAATCTATGCATAAACTATGTTTCAAATCATAAAGACTAAACTATGTTTCAATCTCACTAAACTATGACACTAAACTATGTTTCAATCCATATAGACACTAAACTATGTTTCAATCCATATAGACATTAAACTATGTTTCAACCCCATATAGACACTTAACTATGTTTCAACCATATAGACACTAAACTATGTTTCAATCCATATAGACACTAAATTATGTTTCAATCCATATAGACACTAAACTATGTTTCAATCCATATAGACACTAAACTACAATCTATAGACACTTAATTATGTTTCAATCCATATAGACACTAAACTATGTTTCAATCCATATAGACACTAAACTATGTTTCAATCCATATAGACACTAAACTATGTTTCACTATATAGACATTAAATTATGTTTCAACCATATAGACACTGAACTATGTTTCACTCCATATAGACACTAAATGTGTCAATCAATATAGACACCTATATCCATATAGACACTAAACTATGTTTCTATCCATATAGACACTAAAACTATGTTTCAATCCATATAGACACTAAACTATGTTTCAATCCATATAGACAGTAAACTATGTTTCAATCCATATAGACACTAAACTATGTTTCAATAGACACTAACCTATGTTACAACTCACGTAGACATTAAACTATGTTTCAACCCATATAGACACTAAACTATGTTTCAATCCATATAGACACTTAATTGTGTTTCAATTATAGACACTAAACTATGTTTCAATCCATATAGACACTAAACTATGTTTCACTACATATAGACACTAAATTATGTTTCAACCACACTAAACTATGTTTCACTCCATATAGACACTAAATATAGACACTAAACTATGTTTTCTATCCATATAGACACTAAACTATGTTTCAATCCATATAGACACTAAACTATGTTTCAATCCATATAGACACTAAACTATGTTTCAATTCATATAGACACTAAACTATGTTACAACTCATGTATACACTAAACTATGTTTTAATCCATATAAACACTAAGCTGTGTTTCAATCCATATAGACACTTAATTATGTTTCAATCCATATAGAAACTAAACTATGTTTCAATTCATGTAGACACTAAACTATGTTACAATCAATGTAAACATTAAACTATGTTTTAATCTATGTAGACACTAAACTGTGTTTTAATCCATGTAGACAATAAACTGTGTTTTAATCCATATAGACACTAAACTATGTTTCAATCCATATAGACACTAAACTATGTTTAACTCATTTAGACATTTAACTATTTTTCAACCCATATAGGCACTCAACTATGTTTCAACCCATGTAGACGCTAAACTATGTTTCAATCCATGTAGACACTAAACTATGTTTCAATCCATGTAGACGCTAAACTATGTTTCAATCCATGTAGACACTAAACTATGTTTCAATCCATGCAGACACTAAATTATGTTTCAATCCATGTAGACACTAAACTATGTTTCAATCCATATAGACACTAAACTATGTTTCAATCCATGGAGACATTAAACTATGTTTCAATCCATATAGACACTAAACTATGTTTCACTCCATGTAGACACTAAACTATGTTTCAATTCATATAGAGACTAAACTATGTTTCAATCTATGCAGACAATAAACTATGTTTCAATCCATGTAGACACTAAACTATGTTTCAACCCATATAGACACTAAACTATGTTTCACTCCATATAGACACTCAACTATGTTTCAATCCATATAGACACTAAACTATGTTTCAATCCATATAGACACTAAACTATGTTTCAATTCATATAGACACTAAACTATGTTTCAATTCATATAGACACTAAACTGTGTTTCAATCTATGCAGACAATAAACTATGTTTCAATCCATATAAACACTAAACTATGTTTCAATCCATATAAACACTAAACTATGTTTCAGTCCATGCAGACAATAAACTATGTTTCAATCCATGTAGACACTAAACTATGTTTCAATCCATATAGACATTAAACTATGTTTCAACCCATATAGACACTTAACTATGTTTCAACCATATAGACACTCAACTATGTTTCAATCCATATAGACACTAAACTATGTTTCAATTCATATAGACACCAAACTATGTTTCAATTCATATAGACACTAAACTGTGTTTCAATCTATGCAGACAATAAACTATGTTTCAATCCATATAAACACTAAACTATGTTTC
>JAXRKP010003129.1:5000-24420 GCA_037039925.1 Doris montereyensis | reverse complement strand
GTCTCTCTCTCCCTCTCCCTTTCAATCTCGGCAGTGTCCACTGTTTCTTTTAAGTGTTTAGAATTCACCTTTCTTCATCTTTCCATTTGGTACCAGACTTTGGTTTGGCAACTTTTTTGAGCCCACTGAGCAGCTGGCCACCTGGTGTGGCAGCCGCCTCTGCGGCTCCCGAAGTGTACGAGGGCAAGAAATATCTGGGACCCCAGATTGACATATGGGTAGGTGGCATCACCCTATCTTTTACCTTATTTTCATTCATATCCGTATTTATATATATATTATATCTATGTATTGTTATATAAAGCTTACTCTCTCTCTCAAACTTTTAGCTCTCTCAGGCACCACAGACTACACGACCCGATATTTCGCATATATAGGTTTCAAGAAGCTTGCTTTATGTTCTTAGCGAATGATTTATTGGATCCAATCAATATTTGAATTGAATGGAAAAAGATTGTTCACCTGTGTTTGAGGAAATTGTTTACTGTGATATAGCTGTATTGATCGATTTCAGTCAGGGTGAAAAAGCCCAGGCTGACTCAGTGCAGAATTTTGAGGACTGTCATGATCTATAATTTAACAGTAGACTGTCAGAAGAAAGTCCTATTTCGTATTTCACTTGGAGAGGTTAAACTGAATATCCACACGACTCTACAGCGATATTCTGGGTCCCCAGGCATGGATTCCATGGTTCACCTCTGTACAGACTACGGCAATTACGGAAACATTGTTTAACAGGGTTGAGAGAAATGGTAGCAACGTTTTCTGAATTTGGCATGTTTGGGTATATTCGCTGAAAATATTTACGTTGGTAGAATACTTTCTAGCGTTTTAGACAATGTACATGTCCACCCTTGATAATACATTCTGTGTTTGTTCTTATCATGTTTAAAATATATTGATGTCTGGTTTGAAAAAGCCTATCACGATTCATGGCTGACCTGACTTCCATTATAGAATGAATAACATTATTGTTATTGCTATTTATCGTTGTTATTGTTTTATTATTACTATTATTATTATTATTATTATTATTATTATTATTATTATTATTATTATTATTATTATTATTATTATAATTTTTTATTTAAAAAAATAAATTATTATTATTATTATTATTATTATTATTATTATTATTATTATTATTATTATTATTATTATTATTATTATTATCATTATCATTATTATTATTAGTATTAGTATTAGTATTATTATTATCACTACTACTACTATTATATTTGTTTCTGTTTATTTTCCCCTCCAGAGCTTGGGTGTTGTGCTTTACGTCCTTGTTTGTGGTGCTCTCCCCCTTTGACGGTTCCAATCTGCAGGTGCTACGAGACCGGGTGCTTTCTGGAAGATTCCATTATTCCTTATTTTATGTCTTCAGGTAGAGTAACAACACATTTTTGTTTTTAATAAGCTCACTTTGTGAAAAGAAAATGTTCTAATGTTCTCAGCTGAAAAAGAGTCTAAAGTTATAACAAAATGCAAGTGAAATTTAATTTGCGACAAACGGAGACCAAATTTGGTTACAAAAAATGTTTGTGTGTGGATGAGACGGGACATTTGACAACTGTAACAGACTGAATGAATTTTAGTTAATTTAAATGCATGCGGCCTACGGGCACGTATTTCATAGACTGATGCAACGCAACCACCCTCACATACGTGACCTGATTTTTTCAAACCGGCATCTTAGCCGCACCGGCTTGTCTTTAGCTACAGTCTTCTAAGGTCAAACAATTTATATATTTTTGGGTGTTGTTGTAAGGTTTGTGTTGATCCTAAAATTCTGACTTCTTATCTTTGAGATAACGAAAAGTGTTATTAAAAAAAACCCAAACCCAACTTAAACGTGATTTTAGTGACATGCCTATCAAGTTAGTTATTGAAACAATGGCTCATTCTGCTTTTTCAACAAACATTTTTGGTATTGCATAAAAGTCACTTTCTACCAGAGGTTAATGTAATGACACAAGATAATATGAAAGCCCCATAGAACAAAGACAAGACAAACACAAGGAATAGACAGAAAAAAATCCAGGCCACCATGGGGATCGAACCCCCGCGACCTCTGCGTCGGCACCCATCGCCTCGCTATGAAAAGAAAGCGTGCTACCAACCGAGCTAACTACGGCTCTACCAGAGTTACAAATATAATTTTCTTTTAGCATGTATGGCATTAGCATGTATAATATGAGTGTACCAATTTTTATTCATATCAAAGCTAAAGAAGTATGCTTGCTAAGGGCTCTGTATAAAACTGGTAGAAACATGTCATTATTTTGCACGCCATTTTCTCTCAAAATGGCTGACGGGTAAAGGGCACTAGTTCCGTTATGGTTCGATCGATTTTGAAGTATTTGGTATCGCGTTGGAGGAGTAGAAAAGACCCCAGCATATCTCCATTCGTGTGGCGTTGGTGGCCAGCGGTTAGGCTGCTGGACTGGGGATCATGAGGTCCTGAGTTCCGAATCTCATCAAAACCAGGTTCGGACGTTGTGTACCTGGGAAAGACGCTTAACACGCGTTTTTCCCAACTCTACCCAGGTGGAAATGGGTACAAGCACTAGCTTGGGAGTACAAACCTGCGTCAGACTAGCGTCCTGTTGGAGGTGATTATTGTCGCCTGTTCCGCTTCCACGCTATAGAAACCGGGATAAGCTCCGGCTCTATAGGTAAGGGCCTTGAAGGAGCTTTCCTTTCCTTTATATCTCCATTCACTCAAAATGCGACTGTAGTGCTGGTTTGACAAATCATGTCTTATAATCTTGTATATATATATGTATATATATATGTATGTGTGTATATCTTTAACTCTAAAAACTCTTAATTTCCTCCAGAATAGAGCACTTGATAAGAAGAATGTTGGTGTAGATCCCTCCAAACGCTACAGTATTGATCAGATCCGCTGCCACAGGTGGATGCTGATGGATGGTGAATACCCCCGTCCCCGCTCCACCGTCCCCAATCATCGGCTACAATGCCAAGGTCGGGGAATTCAACGAGCAGATTCTACGCATCATGGGAGTCTAGGCATAAGACCAGAAGAAAACTATGGAGGTGAGACCCAATCCCCCTGTAGTACCCACTAAGTTGGTGGAAATCTCCCTGTCTCTCTGTCTGTCTGTCTCTCCCTGTCTCTCTGTCTGTCTGTCTCTCCTGTCTCTCTGTCTGTCTGTCTGTTTCTCTGTCTCTGTCTTCTGTCTATGTCTCTGTCTGTCAGTCTCTCTCTCTCTCTCTCTGTCTCCCTGTCTCTGTCTGTCTGTCTCTCTATCTTTTTGTCTCTCTCTCTCTGTCCTCTGTTTCTCTGTCTGTCTTCTTGTCTATGTCTCTGTCTGTCAGTCTGTCTCTCTTTCTCTCTGTCTCTCTCTGTCTCTCTCTCTCTGTCTCTGTCTCTCTCTGTGTCTTCTGTCTATCTATCTATCTGTTTGTTTCATCTATCTATCTGTTTTGTCTCATCTATCTATCTATCTATCTGTTTGTCTCATCTATCTATCTGGCTGTCTATCTATTTTATCAATTTATCCATATGTCTATCAATTTATTCATATGTCTATCAATCTATTTATCTACCTATCTATCTATCTATCTATCTATCTATCTATCTATCTATCTATCTATCTATCTACCTACCTACCTACCTACCTATCTACCTATCTACCTACCTACCTATCTATCTATCTACCTATCTATCTATCTATCTATCTATCTATCTATCATCCTATCTATCTATCTATCTATCTGTCTATCGATCTATTGTCTGGCCCATGTGTTTTTTACACAACAAATATCGTAATCTTACTAGAGGTACTTCACCCTCTGACTTTCCTCACCTGACTCAGATGTGACAAGCACCCAGCTAAAAGCAGTGAATGATCATGTCAGAGTATTAACGTGAAACACCAAAAAGGGATCATTTATATTTCCTGTTGAGGGGGGGCGGGGGGGGGTGTCTAAGGACTTGGAATGAAAGAGCCCGCCAGGGAAGAATGATGTAACGTATGCCTGCATTTTGCCTGTTTATAAATCCATGTCCAAGAGTTATAAATTCATGTTTAGTTTTACCACGTAAATCGATCTTTATCAATACCTTTAGTCTTTTATGCCATCTATAAGAGGAGTTGGGTAAATGATGAGTCAGAGGTCAAAGGTGAAGTATTTTGGTCACATGAGACGGGGAAAATGGGTAGGAGGGTAAAATGAGTGGGGAAAAGAAGGAAAAAGATTTGAAATGAGAAAGATGTGGTGGAAGCATTTGAATCCAAGCTGTAACAGAGATGGGAAGAATTGCACAAGACAGAGAAGAGAGAGAGAGAGAGCGTTCAGAGGTGCCGTCAGGATGTAACATCCTGTGGGATATGCAGTTGATGATGATTAATAGTGTTCACCTTGTTGTTCGTTTCCCCAAAACAGGCCCTTCAAAAGATGCGATACGACCACTACACTGCCATCTACTACCTCCTACTGGATCGATTGGCACCATCGGAGCAGCTTCCCCACAGACTCAAGGGTCGACGCCACGCCGGCGGAGACCCAGCACCATCGCGAACAAACGTGCTACAGAATATCCCGAGGCGTCCGCTCATCCCTCCTGCACAAAGGGCGGCCTTCTCCAGGACGATGGGCCAGCCGGGTGTGGGCACGGTGCTCATCCCCACCCAGCTACCCCTTACCCCACTGTCTGACATGGTCCCCACCCCCCAACGTGCTCCACTGCATGAACGAAATTCTGCCCCAGCCTTTCCCAAATCCGCCCCGTTGGCGTGGCAGCGGCGTCCTCCGAGCGGCGGCGGCGGCGCGCCGCTGCCAACAACAGCAGCGCCGGCCAGCGTGTGCGACCTCCATCGACGAGGGCGTGGAGGTTGACATTTGGGACCGGAGCTCCATCAGCTCCGGCATGAGCTCCATCGCCGCCGCCACCGCAGCGGGATTCGGCGCCGTCAGCGACAGCGCCTCCAGCACCGGCTTCTCCTCCACGTCCTCTTCGTCACACGGTGCGGTGGCGGTGGAGGAGCCAGGGGAGCACCGCTGGCAGCTTCCGCTCCAAGTTTGGCCCTGCAGTCCAGTTACGACAGCAGCCAGCAGAGCTGCAACAGCGTGGCCTCCTCCTCGCTGTCCCCTGCCTCCAACCGACTCCTAGTCTGGGCTCGGAGGCGCCCCCCCTGCACCCCCACGTCCTCCTCCTTCTCCTCCTGTCTGTAGCCTCCGCAGCAACAGCCGCAGGTGTACTCCCTGTTCAACCACCAGCCCACCCCACGCCGACTTCGTCCCCGTGCCCGCAGACCGCCGTGATGGCGCGCTGAAACCTCCCTCGTCCTCCTCCAACCAGCCCCACGTCGGTGGCGGTCCGCCCTCACTGAACAGCGGCGTGGTGACCTGCGGCGGTGCGAGCCGATGTCTGAGGGGCTTCGCGACTCTTCCTGTCGGCCTCCACCACGCGAGCAATGATGCTCAGGTGGTGGTGGCGAGTGAAGGAAGCTCCTTCGACCCGACCAATGCAATACGCCCTACTCCATCAGCGGGCGTCCTGAGTGTCTCGCCGCTGTCGTCGCGACCAGGACTTTATGGTCGGAAATCATGAGTACTCTAGGTGGGAACATTCTTTGCGATGACGTTGAACTGTCACGTGGCTCATCTGCTGGTTTTGTGTTACCAAATTTGATAAATAGTCTCCTCTTCAATCACTGCACCACCTTTATCAATGGCTTAAGTACGTAGCTTCTGCGACATCAATTTCTTAGATTTCAAGGGCAGTTCATTAAACCAATCCATCATTCACCCAATGTATCGACAATGATCCACCAATCAATCTCAATGAACCAGTCAATCTACGTGATCAATTCTGCCAAAATTGAACCTATCAAATCAGCCTTTAATAAATCCATCAATCAGTTTATCAATCAATCCTTTTAATAAATCCATCAATAATCCAGTTTATCAATCAATCCTTTAATATATCCATCAATCAGTTTATCAATCAATCCTTTAATAAATCCATCAATCAGTTTATCAATCAATCTTTTAATAAATCCATCAATCAGTTTATCAATCACTCTTTAATAAATCATAAATTAGTTTATCAATCAATCCTGTTTATCAATCTAAATCCTTTAATAAATTCATCAATCAGTTTATCAATCAATCCTTTAATAAATCCATCAATCAGTTTATCAATCAATCCTTTAATCCATCAATCAGTTTATCAATCAATCTTTAATAAATCCATTAATCAGTTTATCAACAATCCTTTAATAATCTAATCTTTTAATAAATCCATCAATCAGTTTATCAATCACTCCTTTAATAAATCCATCAATTAGTTTATCAATCAATCCTGTTTATCAATCAATCCTTTAATAAATTCATCAATCAGTTTATCAATCAATCCTTTAATAAATCCATCAATCAGTTTATCAATCAATCATTTAATAAATCCATCAATCAGTTTATCAAACAATCCTTTAATAAATCCATCAATCCCAATCCTTTAATTAATCCATCAATCAGTTTATCAATCAATCCTTTAATAAAATCCATCAATCAGTTTATCAATCAATCAATCAATTAATCAATCAGTTCATCAATCAGCCAACCGCGAGTCCATTAATCACTGTTTGTCTCTGCCTCCTACAGTCAACCAGACCAGGCCGGTGGAAGGAGACCAACCAGGACAGGACGCAGACACGTTCGCCGGTCAATTTCCGTGAAGGCCGCAGGGCGTCTGACGGCTTGGTGGCACCCGGCTTCATCGCCTTCAGGCAGCGCCTAAAGGAGAGCATGCGTGCCCAGGGCATGATGGAACTACGGCAAGAACACCAGCAACTGCAGGTCTGTATGGCGCAATGTGCTGTCAGTACGTACTTCACGACTGTATGAATAAGTATGTCGAGGGGCAATGTGCTGTCAGTACGTACTTCATGACTGTATGATTAAGTATGTCGAGGGGCAATGTGCTGTCAGTACGTACTTCATGACTGTATGATTAAGTATGTCGAGGCGCAATGCTCTGTCAATACGTACTTCATGACTGTATGAATAAGTACCCGGTATGTCGAGGCGCAATGTGCTGTCAATACGTACTTCATGACTGTATGAATAAGTATGTCGAGGGGCAATGTGCTGTCAGTACGTACTTCATGACTGTATGATTAAGTATGTCGAGGGGCAATACGTACTTCATGACTGTATGAATAAAATGTTCCCGTGTATGTCGAGGTTGCAATGTTCTGTCAATACGTACTTCATGACTGTATGAATAAGTACTCCGGTATGTCGAGGCGTTAATGTGTTGTCAATACGTAACTATGACTGTATGAATAAGTACCCAGTATGTCGAGGTGCAATGTGCTGTCAATGCGTAATTCATGACTGTATGAATAAGTACCGGTATGTCCAGGTGCAATGTGCTGTCGTCAATACGTAATTCATGACTGTATGAATAAGTATGTCTTTTGTGAAAATCCAAAAAAACGATGCTGTGCCTTTTTAAAATCTATTTTCACAGACACACGTGGTTTGCAGGTTTTTAAAAAACTAGACCCAAAAGAGATAACACGAAATGCTCATATGGTTATTATGCAGATTTTTATGGGTTCTTGCGCCCACGGATCCCTTTTTAGACGAAGCATTGGGGCTTCCTAATGTTAAAAAAGCGAGAGGAAAAAGGTGTTACTAATTTTATAGACTGCGCACGGTTTGCGACTTTCACCACCGATATGAAACAGGTATCGGTTCAATGGATTTTACTGGTGCCCAAAGATTTTCATTTCTGTCTTATCCTTTGTATTTGTCTTGTCTTTGCTCCTATGGGACTTCAAGTTTATTTCACCTCCTTATTCATAGGTATAGTCTCACCAGTCGTCTCATTGTTGTGGGTGGTTGGCAGGTGCTACTGATAGGTCCAACTTCTTTCCTTTGTTCATTCACTCCATGATCAAACACTTATCTATAGTCTTGCTGTTTCCTCTTAATTCACTCTGAGATCACTCCACACGGTGGACGGGGTAAATAGTTTCAATGAAACAAAAGTCTCATCAGCACTTTTAACCGAGCGGGCAGTTGACAAATACTGCCGGTAATATTCCTACTTCTTCCTTTTCACTCTTTTACATAGCTTTCATCTTGCTGTTTCCTCTTTAATTTACCCTGAGATCACTCCATACGGTGGACGGGGTAAATTTCAATGAAACGAGAATAAATTGTGAGACTGAGTGATTCACAATGTTTATATCCAGATTAATGCAGTGTGTTGATGAATTGATTTTGCATTTTTTCTTGTGTTTCCTTGTTCTCATCCAGAGCTTGTACAACACCTGTCCTCCTCAGACGTCGTCCGAGAACTCGCCCCCGTGCCCTTCCCTTCCCGGTCAAACTCCCCTCCCTCTGCCAGCATACCACCACCACCCTCCTCATCCGCTATCTCCTGCGGTTGTCCCAGCAGCATCGGTAGCAACAACGGTTGCAACAACGGGCAGAGACCGCCACCACCTCAACTGGTAGTGGTGGTGGGGTTAACAGTGGCAGTGGTGGCGGTGGCAGTGGTGGGGTTAAGTTTTCCCACCGGAAGCTGTCGGCTCCCCACGGTCACGGGTTCCGGCAGTGGTCGTTGGATGAGCAGCCCGTGCGACGGCGACCTCTGATGAAGAGGATGAGCTTGCCGTCCGAGACCAGCGATATTCAGCCCCATCGCTGGCTGGTTCTCAAGCAAGCCCTGCAGGTATGCCCCCCCCACCTTTCCCTATCTTGTTGTTGCTTTGGTCTACGGATAAGATGAGATAAAGTGTACTTGTTCATCTTCTTCTTCTCTCCCTTTGACCGGGCAATTGGTTGGTGTTACTGACAGATCTTCGTCTCCTTTCCTTGTCACTCTTCTTTTATGTCTTGCATTTTGCTGTTTCCTCTAAATTCATCCCGAGATCCCCACGTGTAGGTATGAAGAACAGGGTAAATTTCATTGCATCAAACAGACAACAACCTCCTTCTCTTCCTCTCCTTCCTCCTCTTTCCTCTCATTTTTCTTATTCTTATGATTCTTAAAGATATTATTATTATTATTATTATTATTATTATTATTATTAATATTATTATTATTATTATTTTTATTACTATTATTATTATTATATTACTGTTATTATTGTTATTACTATTATTATTATTATTATTATTATTATTATTATTATTATTATTATTATTGTTATTATTATTATTATTATTATTATTATTATTATTATTATTATTATTATTATTATTATTATTATTATTATTATTATTATTATTATTGTTATATATTATCACCATTCATCTCAGGTGGAGAAACAGTTGGAGCGAGCCGGCAGTCAGGAAGAAGTAGACGTGCCAACCTGCTTTCTTACCCGCTACAACAACAACAACAACAACAACAGCAGCAGGAGCCACATCAACTCTCCCCTGCGGAGCACGCCTTCCCTGCCCATCGCCGACCCTGACTCGCGCCTCCAACTCGCCCCCCAGCTCCACACCCGTCCTCCTCGCCCGGCCCCTGCCCTCAGCACCCAGCAGCAGCAACACCAGCACCAGCAGGCGGTGGCCGCCCTGCTCTACCAGAAGCGACAGAACCTCCACAAGCACGGCCAGCTGGCCAACGACTTCCAGCAACTCAATCTGGCGCCCGGCTCAAGGGGCGGACACCCTCCAGTGTGCTGTGCTCAAGAGTCCATGGTGAGTGGTGCTGTCTTCTTACTTCTCCTCCTTCTCCTCCTCCTCCTCCTCCTCCTCCTCCTCCTCCCTCCTCCTCCTCCTCCTCCCTCCCTCCTCCTCATCCTCCTCCTCCTCCTCCTCCTCCTCTTTTTTCTTCTTCTTCTTCTTCTTCTTCTAACTGGGACTTGGGTCATTTGAGCTCCTAGAGAACCCTTTTGGAACGGTGACACAGATGGCTTACCTCCTCAGCTGGCTTTGGGACTAATTGTGGATCCCTACAGCTTAATCCGCCTTAGGCGATTGGGTGAGCCCCATCAGTTACATTGGATAAGAAAAGGGGCTACCCTGTCAATGCCGTGGTGGTGTAGAGGCTTGCCAGTCTCTACAATGATGATGAACAATGGCATGAAAGCATTACGTTGTAAGTCCAGTGAACAGACACAAGGCAAATATAAAGGAATAGACAGAAAGAGAACAAAATCTTTGGGCACCCTTAGAAAGCGAACCCGCGACCTTAGCATGGGCACCCATTGCGCTCTTTTGAAATATCCCTTGCTATTTGTCTTTATATATGTATATATATATATGTGTGTGTGTGTGTGTGTGTGTGTGTGTGTGTGTGTGTGTGTGTGTGTGCAGCAACCCTTGTCTGTATTATATCCTTCGGGCGGCTGGCGAGAGTCACTGGGTAGTCCTCATTGTATCCTTTCACCCCTTCCCTGTGTCTTTCATCACCCTGCGTTCTCCGCTTAATTTACCTCAACCTGCGATCATTGCATATTGTTTAACAGGCCAAATTTCAATCAGTATTTTTTTCTGTTTCCTAGGCCTCAGGGTTGGAGGTCAGATCCTAATTGCCATGGTCTTCCTAGGTCTCAGGGTTGGAGGTCAGATCCTAATTGCCATGCTCTCCCTAGGCCCCAGGGTTAGAGGTCAGATCCTAATTGCCATGATCTCCATTCACGACAGGGTACCAATGCCAACTTTTGATCTTTCACCTGACACAAATTCAGTTCAATTGATGTAAGGGGGTGGGGAGTCTTGATGGCACAGAGGCCAGGGCTCTACCTCTCAACTAAAAGGTCAAGGGTTTGTTTCCTGACAGGTTGAACAATTTTCTCAAGATTTAAGACTTATTTATTTCAGGCTGTATTCTCTACTCTCTCCTTCCATTTCGCTCCTCCACAGGCTGATTCGCAAGCTGTTAGCTGTGGCTACTACAGTCGAGTCACGTCCCAGACGCAGTCCACCTGCCTGCAGCCCTTCTTGCCAGCGGGCGGCGCGGCCACCGGCCATTCTAGTCAGACCTATTCGCTGTCACCGTCCGTGTCCATGCATACCAATCAGTTACATCACTACCACCATCACCACCACCACCACCAGCACGCGACCACGGGCCAGTGTCCTCCTCCTCCTCCTCCTCATGCCCCCCACGTACCGTCAGCCACCGCCTTCAGTCACGGGCACCTGGCGGCCTCGGCCTCCATGCAATACACTCAGTCCCCCCGTCAACAACGCCCCGGAGTTGTCCTTTCAACGCCGCGTAAGCCAAACTGCCACGCCCTCCGATGTTCTCACCACCGCCCACCACGCTCTTGCTCAGACAGACTTTGGCCAGCCCACTGCCGGAGGTCATCCGAGTGGTGGCACGGCCGACCAGAAAACAGACTTTGTGGTGGGGGGACGTCTATTTGAGAACCTCCCAACGCGGCCGCGGTGGGGCAGGGGCAGATGCCCGCCATGCCGATGGCAGCCGGCCAAGACGGTTTCCCGAGCCTGGCACAGCAGCAGATGGTCATGTCTTCGTTCACCCATCAACCCATCGGTGAGCAGTTGCAACAGTTCGTCATCAGTCCCATGACAGTGGACAGTCCCGTCGACAAGTTTGAAATGGACAAAACTCGCCGGCGGCCATCCAACGGCAGTCTGCCAGCAACGCGCCGTATTTCTGGCCCGGGTTTGACGACCAGCCGCCATCCTTAGCCTGCTCTCAGCGGTGTCAGAACATGGTCGACAATGACTCTGTCGACGTTCGTCACGACGGTGCCAAACTGTCCGCCGACAGATTCTTACACAGGCAGTCCGCTGTTGTCCAGGCTGCCCTCATTCCACAGCTCCATCCCTCCAACAAACGTTTCCGTCCTTTCCCCACAGCAATATCGGGCAGCAGCAGCAGCCTCCTCAGGGTGCTGCCATGCCGGCATCAGATCCCTCCTCTTTCTCCTCCCCCTCCCCCTCCCCTCCGCCTCCGCCTCCGCCTCCACCCTACCCTTGTCATCCTCTCAGGGGCTTTGGCCGTCTACTCCATCGCTGTTACAATCACCGGTGCGTCTTTAGTTTGTGCTCCTTGCCATCAAGTCATCAGTGCTGACAACGAAGCCAGTCTCAGAGGCATGTTGGAGGGCCCCAACACCCCGGCCCCGCGCCCCGCTCTATCCGCTGCCAAAGCTCTCGTCGCCGGTCACCCCTCCGCCGTCTGGGAGTTCCGGCACGTCCGGCAGTGTCCACCTCTGTTCCCAAGGACAAGAGCTCAAACAGGAAGAGGAAACGCAGCCGCTGTCCAATCACGGCCAGTGGCACAGGCGTCCCGGCGTGTTCTATGGCCGTCCATCCTTTTCAGAATCAAATGAACTCTTGTCCCTGACCAGTGAGACAGATCAGCCTCAGACGGACTGCCCTTATTCCAGGGCATCGCCGTTGTTGTCCAACCCACCTCCTCTGATTCCTTCCATTTCCCCCAATTTCCACGGCACGGCTCTGTCCCAAGCGTCCGCTGGATCTGGTCCACCAGAGGCCATGGCCTGCTTGTCTGGCAGCATTTCCACCCAAGGGTCAGGCGTTTGTAGCATCGACGAGTTGGCGGCAGCTGCCGTCTCGGTCGACGGCTCCGTCTCTTCTTCTCTTTTCTTACAAACACACATTCTTTCAGCTCCGTTCTCACCACCAACTCTGCCACAGCCGCAGCCATCGTCATCATCACCGTCGTCGTTGTTGTCATCGCGTCCTTTGACCCCCACAGAGTTCAAACAGAATCCGCCGCCCTACACCCGTCCACTGCCGTCTCGTCCCATTTCAGCGGCCACCATTACAAGTCTGACCTGCCGCCCACCCTCCCAACGCAGCCCACAGACCCATGGCGACGTTGGCTGCGCGCAGCACAGCAGGCGGCGGTGGTGGCGGAGGCAGCAGCGACGGCCACCTGTGGGCCACGGGCCAAAACTTTCTGTCTACTGTCACCTCCCTGCAGGCAGGGCTGGACTCTCTATCATCTCTATCATCCAACATGGCCGCCGGCGTCAAACTCGAGTCCGCACGTCAATCGTCCCTTCAGCTGAGGCAGGAGCCTCATATGGCTTTTGGTACGGGAGAGGAGCAAATGGAAATTGGCAATGACTGATGAACGGTGCTGGGGTGGGGGGAGGGAGGGAGGGAGGAGGGGGAGGGGCATCAGAGGGTAGTGTCGTCTCTCAGGCGACCGGGTTTGGTGAAGACGCTTTTGTAAAAAGCGGGGCGGCCATTTTGTTAAATATTACATTTTCCCGAAGTTGCCGCGACGACAACGGCAGCAGCAGGCACCATATAGGCTGTCAGATGCTGTTGGATAGAGTGATGTGTGGCTGTCACTCTCTGTCAGCTAGGTTATAATGATGCTGAAAGTGAAGAACGAACTGACTGCAATATGATAACTTCATCATCAACATCAACTTGTTTCTGTTTCTGTTTTTCGTTGTTTTAAATTTCATGGAACGGTTCTTCCATCACTGGAAGCGTGTTAATAAATTATTCTTGTTCAAACATGTCAAAAGACTTTTTCTAGATGTCTAGTATCAACAACGCCAAGAAGAGAAACTTTTAAGGAAATTTGTTTGTTTGCTGATTTTAGGAATTTAAATGTTGACGATTATGGTGACTTATCGGCTAGGCACTGACATCAATTCAATGCTTTCTTTCTTTCTTTATACCTCTTTCATCTTTTTTTTAATATCTTTTTTTTTTAGCCCTTCTTTTTTCTTCTTTTTTTCTTTCTAGACAGTTTCTTGCTCTCTTTAACTTTGATTTGCCGGATTGAGTGAATTAGTCTCACATGGGACATGAATGACACGAATTCTGTATGATGAGCCTAGGTACTCTCGTTTATTCTATTCCTGGTAGTGGTACATTGAAAATCTCATGTGTGTGTCCTGTGGGAATGCTTGGTTTGCACAACAACTATAGGAATTGCAGGGAATCGCAGCCATGGCTTTCAAGTCACTTTATTGGCATAAAATTCATCAACCTCTTGACATAGCAGTCATGACCTTATGCCTAACTTTATCCCTGTAGATATCAGAGGTCTTCAAAAGGGAACTCCCCCCCCCCTCCCCCCTCCCTAACTTTTCATGACACAATCTGAGCCTCAATTGTTGTTTTCTATTTTACGCAAAACATGACGCTGCTATGAAAAGATCCAAAGTTCAAAGTTCATAGTGTGATAACTGAATGATATTGCTAACAACGACAGATGAACAAATGATATTGTTATGAAACAAGCATGCCCGTAAATAATGTTGGATTATGATTTCTCTTTATGATAAAGCTGAGTCTCTTGAGCTTTGATTGTGGCTAACTCAGAAGCCACTGTTTCGGTTACTACGGTGATGTCAAGTACGATTATTAGATCAAATTAGTATTCGATACTGAAGTTACGCTTACGTAGTACTGATAGAATTTATTTTGATGGTTTTCTTTTCTTTTTTTTCTCTCCCCAATATGAACTATATACAGACGTGTACGATTTTAGGTTATACTTATATTCACTCAGGAGCTCTGAGGACAGGGTTATATCAGTCAGGAGATAGGTCAGGGTTCAAAGGGTTACGGTTTTAAACCAGTCGTGTTTAATTTCTCAGCACCTTTCTTTTTTTTATAACATCTCATTCTTATCTTTTTTTCTTTCTTTTTCTTTCTCTCTATTTTTTTTCCGGTTCTTTTCTTTTTTTTTTTTCCAAGACAGTTTCTTGCTATCTTCATTATCTTTGATTTGCCAGATTAAGTGTCCAGTCATATGGGACGGGAATAAAAAACCTGGCAGGTTAATTCATATTAATACCAATATTATACTGAATGTGAAAAAAAAAGTTTCCCATCTAGTACAATTTTGAGATCACTGCTTCCGGTGGTCATTGATGAGCAAAACTACAGTCAAGCTAAATAAATCTCTTCCTGTTGGTTCTGATCTTGTACACCGTAAAAATAAATATATAAATATATATATATATATATGTATATATATATGTATACGACATAACCCCAACAAGGTTCTTGTACTAGAATTAGTACTAGTACTTATACCCACAATATTTATCATCTGTGTTCACATTTCAGGCTTTTTTATGTTCAACACTAAAAAATAGATTTATCAAACCCATAACAACCATAATATGAGTTAGTCCAAAAAGTTATTTTACTGGAAAATACTCGCTGATAGTGATAGTGTTGAAGATTGCAGCCTTTAAAAGAATGTACGATGTTAAAAAATGGCGTCAGTTGGACTTGGGGTCATGAGGTCCTGGGTTTAAATCCTCGCAAAGCTAGGGTCTGACATTGTGTTCCATGGGAAAGACGATTTACAAGCATTTCCGCCATTTGACTTGGGTGTAAATGGATACATGTACTAGCTTGGGAGTAAAAAGCTGCATCAGACTAGCGTCCTGTCCAGGAGGTGATTATTATGATCTATACCGCTTCACGCTATAGAAACTGGAATACACTCTGGCTCTACGGGCCCGTAATGACTTTGAAGAAATATGAACATGACCTACTAATTAGTCTCGAATCTCCTGTAGTGATCATAGTCTTGCTGAGTTGATTACTTATCCAGTATGTAAGAAACGTATTTAGTACTTTTTTGTTGTTTTTTTTTCTTTTCACTTTGAATCCGTAAGTCTGTATATGAAATATATGAAATTGCTTTTTTTTTATTATTTAAAAATCCTAAGTTAATGGCAGCGACTCAAGAGAGAGTTTAGGGTGAAATCGCAGGTGATTACGAAGCATTTTTGAATCGAGACAATAATGATCATGATCTAGCTCTGAACACCTGATCACAGTTATCAAGGTCCCTTGGTCGTCTGCTAACTGCTCATGATCTACCGGGAAGCGACCAACAGTCACGCCTAAAAATCGCATAGAAAGACAAAAAACGAAACAACGGTCACGCCTAAAAATCGCATAGAAAGACAAAAAACAAACAACGGTCACGCATAAAAATCACATAGAAAGACAAAAAGCAATCAACGGTCACGCCTAAAATCGCATAGAAAGACAAAAAGCGACCAACGGTCACGCCTAAAATCGCATAGAAAGACAAAAAGCAACCAACGGTCACGCCTAAAAATCGCATAGAAAGACAAAAAACAAACAACGGTCAGGCTTAAAAATCACATAGAAAGACAAAAAGCGAACAACGGTCACGCCTAAAATCATCAAAAAGCAATCAACGGTCAGGCTTAAAAATCACATAGAAAGACCAAAAGCAAACAACGGTCAGGCCTAAAAATCACACAGAAAGACAAAAACAAACAACGGTCAGGCCTAAAAATCACACAGAAAGACAAAAAACAAACAACGGTCAGGCCTAAAAATCACATAGAAAGACAAAAGGCAAACAACTCAATACTCAAACTTTCTTCTGGTGCTTGTCTTATTATCACTAGTCTACCCATTGATGCTGCTAGCCTACAGGAGATAGAACGTGAGCCTCTAGCTGACATTTGCCTCGCTTTCTCGGTCAGAACTTCTTTCACATTACCGACAGATTTTGTCAGATCCACACACACACACACACACACACACACACACACACACACACACGCACGTACACACATTGGAGATCAGCACCAAGGAACTTTGAGAGAGCAGGGCCTATGTAGCACTCTAGAAACGCATGTCAGAGGTCAGTGGGTGGATACTGCTAGGTCCTACTTCTTTCCTTTCACTCTTTCACCAGTCTTTTTATCTTGTCTGTTTCCACTCAATTCACCCTGAGATCACCGCACATGGTGGACGGGATAAAATCAATCAATCAATCAATCAATCAATCAATCAACTTGAAGATGGAATTGAAATGGAAAAAACCGTAGCATCCATCCTTCGAGAAATGTAGAAAATCTCATAGAAAACCTAGTGAAGCAAGTTCTTTCAATATGCCCTTAGAGCTGGAGCTTATCCTTGTTTCTATAGCGGTTCGCGGACAAAGTGATGATAATAATCAACTCCTGGATAGCACGCTTTAGTCTGTCGCAGTTGCTTTTCTCCTTAAGCTGTTATTTGTACCCTGCACATTTCCACCTGGGTCAAGTGAGGAGCATGTATAATTAAGTGTCTTTTTCAAGGAACACAGCATTGTACCCAGTATTGCTAGGATTTAAACCCAGGACTTTATGATTCCAAGTCCGGCAGTCTAATTGCTAGGCCACCAAATGACACAGGAAATCTAAAATCTTCTAAAACTTTTGATTGCGCAGTGCTGCTGTGAACCCTGTTTTAGAGTTAAATGTATAAAAATGTATTTCTTCTAAGGGGCCAAGTTCTTTTACTTACATATTTTTCTTTCTACTCTTTAAATTTTTTATCTTTTCTTCTCAAATACAGACATGTCCTATTTGTAAATAGGCTCATGAAGTAATTGATATTTTTTATAACACCCCCCCCCCCCCCCTTTCCCCTTCCCTTCCCTCTCACCTCTTTGAAAATCGTCGGTGAAACTGTCTATACACCTAAGTCCACGTTATACGGGATACGAGATCTGTCCTTCAAATGGTCAAACGTCTAAATTCCTACATGTCTTTATAAGTATTGAGAGGCCTTGAACCAATAAACAGGCTCCAATCACGCGCATGATCTCTAGTCCAAACGAAGATTTCCTCTTTTTCTTTTTTCTTTCTGCCTTCAAACCCTTTACACCTCATAAGTCGAAAGAGCGGTCGGACTCGCTTGTTTCAATCTTTCTAAAAGGTTCAACTCCTACCATGCTAGTTAATTCTGTGCACAACTCATTAATGTCTTGCTCTTACTTCACTCTTGGAACGAAAAAAAGTTATTAAATTCGAAAAAATGCAAAAAAAATTGTGTTTACAGCTCTATTATTAGATAATTTATTACATTATCTTGCTTCTCTTGAAAAAAATTTTGTCTGGCGGATTTATGTGTTATAGACAGTTTCACCGCCGATATGTGCAGAAGGGAGGAAGGGGAAGGGGGTATTTCATCAGGAAGTATGCGGGTCTCCAGTGCAGCATGCCTAACTATAAAAAAATTAAAAAAGTGTTCATATGTCAGTGTTTCTTCTCTACATATTTTCTTATATGTGTCAGTCAGTCTAGCGTGCCATAGCTGATATTGAAATACGTATTTTATTGTTACTGTTTAACAGGCCATGTATGTTACTGGTGGTACCATGGACCAGAGAGTGAGACAGAGAGAGAGAGAGAGATGGAAAGAGAGAGACAGAGATGGAAAGAGAGACAGAGGTATAGAGAGAGAGATGGAGCGAGATATAGATATATATATATATATATATATATATATAGAGAGAGAGAGAGAGAGAGAGAGAGAGAGAGAGAGAGAGAGAGAGAGAGAATACAGAGAGAGAGAGACAGACAGACAGACAAACAGAGAGCAGCACAGACAGAGACAGACAGACAGACAGACACAGAGAGACACACATACACAGACAAAGACAGAGAGAGAGAAAGACACAGAGAGACAGACAGAGTTGTTTGATAGACCATTCAATTCTAGTACTAGTACTAGTGCTAGTGCTATTGCTAGTATTTCATATACAGGGAGAGAACAGTTTGAACATAATAGTGATAGTAGAGCATATCAAAATAAGGGTATCTGTCTTGTTGCATGCACTGAATTGATAATTCATAATTATTTTTTTATTTTTTTTTATTTTGATCGTTTCCATAATTCTGGAAAAGATAACAAACACTAACAGGCTATTTATATATATATATATATTTATATATATGTATTGATATATATATATATAATATATATATTATTTTTTATTATTTTTATTTATATATAATTCTGGAAAAGATATATATATATATATATATATATATATATATATATATATATATATATATATATATATATATATATATATATATATAAGAAATTAATAAATGGGTGTGCAGTCATTGTGCCACTTCTATCGGTCCAAGTTCCCCATCCCATGTGTTGTTCTTAACCTTGAATTCAAGACTATTGGTTTATTGTTCATTGTAAACCATCTACGAATTACTCTTGTCAAATCGTCCGGCTTAGAATTATAAAGTCGTGACCACTGCACTACGCCATACAAAAGCAAAAGTTCTAGTAAATAAAGGTTTCAGCTGGAAAGAGAATCTAGAGATGAGATGAAATGCAAGCAGGATCTGTGACAGTGACAAACGTGACCGATTTTGGTTACAATGACAATTTATTCTTTCTGAGGCCAGGATAATTGATGACTGTGGATCTGATATTATTATTATTAACATGGCTGCCAAAATCAGTCTGTATAAAATGTGGCTAAACACGTATGTTTTTTCTCTATTCGAGATCCGTAAGTCTGTATTTACCATGAAAATTACGTATATCAGGGTTAGTTGTGTTTTTTTAAAAGTTTTTTTTAAAGAAGCCTTAAGTTGGCAATGAAGACTTTGAGAAGTTTGGGTGAAAGTGAAAGTCTAGAGATGCTGTTCTG
>JAXRKP010003128.1:10000-15000 GCA_037039925.1 Doris montereyensis | reverse complement strand
GATCATATAATATATGTGTGTGTGTCACTGGGATCACATCGATTTGATAATATGTGTGTGTGTCACTGTGTCCAGTGATATAATATATGTGTGTGTGTCACTGAGATCACATCGATATAATATATGTCACATCGATTTGATAATATGTGTCTGAGTCACATCAGATATAATATGTGTGTGTGTGTGTGTCTCCATCGATTAGATAATATGTGTGTGTGTGTGTCATGCAGGATCACATCGGTTGTGTATGTGTGTGTGTCACTGAGATCACATCGATTAGATAATATGTGTGTGTGTCACTGAGATCACATCGATTTGATAATATGTGTGTGTGTGTCACTGAGATCACACATCAGTTGATAATATGTGTGTGTGTGTCACTGAGATCACATCGATTTGATAATATGTGTGTGTGTGTCACTGAGATCACATCGATTTGATAATATGTGTGTGTGTGTCACTGAGATCATATCGATTTGATAATATGTGTGTGTATGTCACTGAGATCACATCGATTTGATAATATGTGTGTGTGTCACTGAGATCACATCGATTTAATAATATGTGTGTGTCACTGAGATCACATCGATTTGATAATATGTGTGTGTATGTCACTGAGATCATATCGATTTGATAATATGTGTGTGTGTGTCACTGAGATCACATCGATTTGATAATATGTGTGTGTGTGTCACTGAGATCACATCGATTTGATAATATGTGTGTGTGTGTCACTGAGATCACATCGATTTAATAATATGTGTGTGTGTGTCACTGAGATCACATCGATTTGATCATATGTGTGTGTGTGTCACTGAGATCACATCGATTTAATAATATGTGTGTGTGTGTCACTGAGATCACATCGATTTAATAATATGTGTGTGTGTGTCACTGAGATCACATCGATTTAATAATATGTGTGTGTGTGTCACTGAGATCACATCGATTTGATAATATGTGTGTGTGTGTCACTGAGATCACATCGATTTAATAATATGTGTGTTACTGAGATCACATCGATTTGATAATATGTGTGTGTGTGTCACTGAGATCACATCGATTTGATAATATGTGTGTGTGTGTCACTGAGATCACATCGATTTGATAATATGTGTGTGTGTGTCACTGAGATCACATCGATTTGATAATGTGTGTGTGTGTGTCACTGAGATCACATCGATTTGATAATACGTGTGTCACTGAGATCACATCGATTTGATAATATGTGTGTGTCACTGGGATCACATCGATTTGATAATATGTGTGTGTGTGTGTCACTGGGGTCACATCGATTTGATAATATGTGTGTGTGTGTGTCACTGGGATCACATCGATTAGATAATATGTGTGTGTGTCACTGGGGTCACATCGATTTGATAATATGTGTGTGTGTGTGTCACTGGGGTCACATCGATTTGATAATATTTGTGTGTGTGTCACTGGGGTCACATCGATTTGATAATATGTGTGTGTGTGTCACTGAGATCACATCGATTTGATAATATGTGTGTGTCACTAAGATTACATCGATTAGATAATATGTGTGTCACTGGGATCACATTGATTAGATAATATGTGTGTCACTGGGATCACATTGATTAGATAATATGTGTGTGTCACTGGGATCACATTGATTAGATAATATGTGTGTGTCACTGGGGTCACATCGATTAGATAATATGTGTGTCACTGGGATCACATTGATTAGATAATATGTGTGTCACTGGGATCACATTGATTAGATAATATGTGTGTGTCACTGGGATCACATTGATTAGATAATATGTGTGTGTCACTGGGATCACATCGATTAGATAATATGTGTGTGTCACTGAGATCACATCGATTAGATAATATGTGTGTGTCACTAACATCACATCGAATAGATAATATGTGTGTGTCACTAAGATCACATCGAATAGATAATATGTGTGTGTCACTGAGATCACATCGATTAGATAATATGTGTGTGTCACTGAGATCACATCGAATAGATAATATGTGTGTGTCACTAAGATAACATCGAATAGATAATATGTGTGTGTCACTGAGATCACATTGATTAGATAATATGTGTGTGTCACTAAGATCACATCGAATAGATAATATGTGTGTGTCACTAAGATCACATCGAATAGATAATATGTGTGTGTCACTAAGATCACATCGAATAGCTAATATGTGTGTGTCACTAAGATCACATCGAATAGATAATATGTGTGTGTCACTAAGATCACATCGAATAGATAATATGTGTGTGTCACTGGGATCACATTGATTAGATAATATGTGTGTGTCACTGAGATCACATCGATTTGATAATATGTGTGTGTGTGTCACTGAGATCACATCGATTTGATAATATGTGTGTGTGTGTCACTGAGATCACATCGATTTGATAATATGTTTGTGTGTGTGTCACTGAGATCACATCGATTTGATAATATGTGTGTGTGTGTCACTGAGATCACATCGATTTGATAATATGTGTGTGTGTGTCACTGAGATCACATCGATTTGATAATATGTGTGTGTGTGTCACTGAGATCACATCGATTTGATAATACGTGTGTCACTGAGATCACATCGATTTGATAATATGTGTGTCACTGGGATCACATCGATTTGATAATACGTGTGTCACTGAGATCACATCGATTTGATAATATGTGTGTGTGTGTCACTGAGATCACATCGATTTGATAATATGTGTGTGTGTGTCACTGAGATCACATCGATTTGATAATATGTGTGTGTGTGTCACTGAGATCACATCGATTTGATAATATGTGTGTGTGTGTCACTGAGATCACATCGATTTGATAATATGTGTGTGTGTGTCACTGAGATCACATCGATTTGATAATATGTGTGTGTGTGTCACTGAGATCACATCCATTTGATAATATGTGTGTGTGTGTCACTGAGATCACATCGATTTGATAATATGTGTGTGTCACTGGGATCACATTGATTAGATAATATGTGTGTGTGTGTGTCACTGTGGTCACATCAATTTGATAATATATGTGTGTGTGTGTCGCTGGGATCACATCGATTAGATAATATGTGTGTGTGTGTCACTGGGGTCACATCGATTTGATAATATGTGTGTGTGTGTGTGTCACTGGGGTCACATCGATTTGATAATATGTGTGTGTGTGTGTGTCACTGGGGTCACATCGATTTGATAATATGTGTGTGTGTGTGTGTCACTGGGGTCACATCGATATGATAATATGTGTGTGTGTGTCACTGAGATCACATCGATTTGATAATATGTGTGTGTCACTAAGATCACATCGATTAGATAATATGTGTGTCACTGGGATCACATTGATTAGATAATATGTGTGTGTGTCACTGGGGTCACATCGATTTGATAATATGTGTGTGTCACTGAGATCACATCGATTAGATAATATGTGTGTCACTGGGATCACATTGATTAGATAATATGTGTGTGTCTCACTGGGGTCACATCGATTTGATAATATGTGTGTGTCACTGAGATCACATCGATTAGATAATATGTGTGTCACTGGGATCACATTAATTAGATAATATGTGTGTCACTGGGATCACATTGATTAGATAATATGTGTGTGTCACTGGGGTCACATCGATTTGATAATATGTGTGTGTGTGTCACTGGGATCACATTGATTAGATAATATGTGTGTGTCACTAAGATCACATCGATTAGATAATATGTGTGTGTCACTGGGATCACATTGATTAGATAATATGTGTGTGTGTCACTGAGATCACATCGATTAGATAATATGTGTGTGTCGCTGAGATCACATCGATTAGATAATATGTGTGTGTCACTAAGATCACATCGAATAGATAATATGTGTGTGTCACTAAGATCACATCGAATAGATAATATGTGTGTGTCACTGAGATCACATCGATTAGATAATATGTGTGTGTCACTGAGATCACATCGAATAGATAATATGTGTGTGTCACTAAGATAACATCGAATAGATAATATGTGTGTGTCACTGAGATCACATTGATTAGATAATATGTGTGTGTCACTAAGATCACATCGAATAGATAATATGTGTGTGTCACTAAGATCACATCGAATAAATAATATGTGTGTGTCACTAAGATCACATCGAATAGATAATATGTGTGTGTCACTGGGATCACATTGATTAGATAATATGTGTGTGTCACTGAGATCACATCGAATAGATAATATGTGTGTGTCACTGAGATCACATTGATTAGATAATATGTGTGTGTCACTGAGATCACATCGAATAGATAATATGTGTGTGTCACTGAGATCACATTGATTAGATAATATGTGTGTGTCACTAAGATCACATCGAATAGATAATATGTGTGTGTCACTAAGATCACATTGATTAGATAATATGTGTGTGTCACTGAGATCACATTGATTAGATAATATGTGTGTGTCACTAAGATCACATCAAATAGATAATATGTGTGTGTCACTAAGATAACATCGAATAGATAATATGTGTGTGTCACTGAGATCACATTGATTAGATAATATGTGTGTGTCACTAAGATCACATCGAATAGATAATATGTGTATGTCACTAAGATAACATCGAATAGATAATATGTGTGTGTCACTAAGATAACATCGAATAGATAATATGTGTGTGTCACTGGGATCACATTGATTAGATAATATGTGTGTGTCACTGAGATCACATCGAATAGATAATATGTGTGTGTCACTGAGATCACATTGATTTGATAATATGTGTGTGTCACTAAGATCACATCGAATAGATAATATGTGTGTGTCACTAAGATAACATCGAATAGATAATATGTGTGTGTCACTGAGATCACATTGATTAGATAATATGTGTGTGTCACTAAGATCACATCGAATAGATAATATGTGTATGTCACTAAGATAACATCGAATAGATAATATGTGTGTGTCACTAAGATAACATCGAATAGATAATATGTGTGTGTCACTGGGATCACAT
>JAXRKP010003128.1:0-5000 GCA_037039925.1 Doris montereyensis | reverse complement strand
AAACAGAGGATACAAAAAAATAGACGAACAGATAAACAGGGGATAAAGAAATAGAGAGGCAGAGACAAAGACAGAGAGACACGGGTAGAGGTCCGCATAGAAATTTTTTTATTGAAAAAAAGCCTATACAAAAAAAAAAAAAACCAAAGATTCAACTTCCCATTCAAATCTGTGGTCATCATAGCGGTAATGTCCTGTGATGATGTCCAGCTGGCGGCACGAGCGAAGGTCACCAAGGGCAACGTCAGATGACGACCACGTAATCGTGACTGAAATTGTGTAGCCGTGAATAGGATAGGAGACAGGAGTAGGGGAGGAGGAGGGAGGAGAAGGAGGTGGGAGCAGGGTGTGAGGGGATGGGAAGAGGAAGGTGGTAATAAAGATTTGATCTACACTCCGGTATGCGGTCAATCGATTCGTAGTTCAATCGTCATCCTGTGGAATACTGTAATATACGACAATCGTGTCCATCACCTCATCAAATCAGTCAGTCAGTCAGTCAGTCAATCAGTCAGTCACCAGTCAGTGAGTCAGTCAGTCAGTCAGTCAGTCAGTCAGTCGGTTGTCCAGTCAGTCAGTGGTGATCAGTCAGTCCAGTCGGTCAATCCAGTAAGTCAGTCAGTCAGTCAGTTAATCAGTCAATCGGTCAGTCAGTCAATCAGTAAGTCAGTCAATCAGTCAGTTGATCAGTCAGTCAGACGTCAGTCGGTCGATCAGTCAGTCAGTGATCAATCAGTCAGTCAGTCAATCAGTCAGTCAGTCAGTCCAGTCAGTCCAGTCAGTCGAGTGTTGTGTGTCAATGTTCTTTTGATACAAACGGTTGCTGGTAATAGAATACTACTAGAGATGAAGGGGGCTGGGGGGGGGAGGGGGAGGGGGGGAGGTGTGTAAGTTCGGTAGTCCAGGGGCGAAGTACCGACCTCTCTTCGAGTTCTTTTCGAGCACGGTGACGACGACCGCGACGACGATGATAACGACGACGAGGACGACGCGATGATAGCGACGACGAGGACGACGATGATAGCGACGACGATGACGACACGATGATAACGACGACAAGGACAACGATGATAACGACGTGAGGACGACGACGGCGACGAGGACAACGAAACGAAAGGACGACGGTGATAACGACGACGATGACGACGATGATAACGACAAGGACAACGATGATGTGACGACGAGGACGACGATGGCGGCGACGATGACGACGATGATAACGACGACAAGGACAACGATGATAACGACTGACGAGGACGCTGACGACGACGACGAGGACAACGACGAGGACGACGGTGAAGGCGACGATGACGACAATGACGACGATGACGACGATGACGATGACGACGTTTGACGACGATGACGACGATCATAGCGAGGACGACGACGAGGACGACGACGAAGGACGACGACGAGGACGACGACGAGGACGACGATGACGAAGATGACGACGATGACGACGATGATGATGATGATGATGACGACGATGACGACGAAGATGACGACGATGATGATGATGACGACGGTGACGACGACGATGGTAGACGACGACGATGAAGACGGCATCGACATGACGACAACGACGACAGCGACGACGATGATGACGATGACGACCATTACTATGCTGGTTCAAACCCTGGCTTGGTTTGATATTTTCCCACAGCCGTGACTGTTGGTGATGTAGAGTGGGTCTCTTAGATTGATGCCCTCAAGGAGGCCCACAGCTTCGATCACTTCAGATGGCCGTGATCCACGTCTCCCCCCCCCCCCCCCCACCCCCTTTTTCTTATTCTCCTGTTTTGATCTCGTCGTGGCTCCTATAGAGATAAATAGATATATAGATAGATATATATATACATACATAGATATATACATAAATGGATACATAGATATATACATAGATATATACTTAGATAGATACATAGATAGATACATAGATAGATACATAGATAGATATATAGATAGATACATAGATAGATACATATAATATATAGATAGACAGATAGATAGATAGATAGATAGATATATATATATAATATATATATAGATAGAGAGATAGATAGATAGAGAGATAGAGATAGATAGATATAGATAGATAGATAGATATAGATATATAGATAGATAGATAGATAGATAGATAGATACATAGATAGATAGATATATAGATAAATATGGATAGATAGATACATAGATAGATAGATAGATAGATACATAGATCGATACATAGAGAGATACATGATACATAGATAGATACATAGATAGATACATAGAAAAATACATAGATAAATACATATATAGATAAATAGATAGATACATAGATAGATACATAGATAGATACATATATATATATATATATATATATATATATATATATATATATGTATATATATATATATATATATATATATATATATATATATATATATATATATATATATATATATATATACATAGATACATACATAGATACATACATAGATACATGCATAGATATATAGAGATAGATACATAGATAGATACATAGATACATAGATAGATGCATAGATAAGATTCAAGATACATACATAGATTGATAGATAGATACATACATAGATACATACATAGATATATACGTAGATAGATACATAGATAGAATACATAGATAGATACATAGATAAATACATAGATCGATACATAGATAGATACATAGATAGATATATAGATGGATACATAGATAGATACATACATACATATATAGATACATAGATACATATATATATACATAGATAGATACATAGACAGATACATATATAGATACATAGATAGATACATAGATAGATATACGGATAGATATATACATAGATAAATAGTTAGATACATTTGACATATATATAGATAAATAAATAGATATATACATGAATAAATACATAGATAGATACATAGATACATAGATAGATACATAGATAGATACATATATATATACAGATAGATACATAGATAGATACATATATATATATATATAGATATATAGATAGGGATACATAGATAGATACATAGATAGATGCATAGATATATAGATAGATAGATACATAGATAGAAACATAGATAGATACATAGATAGATAGATACATAGATAGATAGATAGATAGATAGATAGATAGATAGATAGATAGATAGATAGATAGATAGATAGATAGATAGATAGATAGATAGATATAGATAGATACATAGATAGAAAACATAGATAGATAGATACATATATAGATATATAGATGGATATATAAATACATTTGAGCTACATAGATACATACATAAATACATACAAAGATAAATTCATAGATATATACATAGATAGATACATAGATAGATACAGACATAGATACATAGATAGATACATAGATAGATATATAGATAGACACATATATAGATATAAAGATAGAAACATAGATAGATACATAGATAGATACATATATAAAAACATAGATAGATACATCGATAGATACATCGGGATAGATACATAGATATATACATAGATAGATACACAGATAGATACATAGATAGATACATAGATACATACATAGATATATACATAGATATATACATAGATAGATATATAGATAGATACATAGATACATACATAGATACATACATAGATACATAGATAAATAGATGTAGAGATATATAGACTTTTTTTTTCAATTCACTTTACCCCAATCAACAATTATGGTGATCTTTGGGTTTTTGGTAGGATTTTAATTTTACGCAGACTGCCCTTCACTTTATACAGCCAAGAGAATGTCTAAGGTGCATAGAGTGTTTGGATATGTACACGGGACTACCTTTTAACGTACATCTACGATGGGACTAGGAGTCGATCCACCTACCTGGACCAGGGGTCGGGGGAGAAGAATTGATTATATTTCATTTGAAAGAAAAAACTAGACATTTCAACCACAGCTTGGGTTCAAACCCACGACAGATTTGTTGCCAGGCTGACACTTTACCTCCTGGACTACCAACTTCCCTATGTGTCTCGAAACTCAACATTGCGACATGTGGTTAATTTAAATAATTCAAACACGCAACATATGTAACTCAAACCAAATTGAAAAAAAAAGAAAGAAAGAACAAAATAGTATACAACGACAACTACATACCAATTTCTATTTTTAGACTCAATTCAACTCAGATGAACATAGCTCAACAGCATCAGATTATGTCGTTAAATACAAGGGGTGTGATCTTTGCAACTCGAAACTGTAATCCAGCTGAACAAAAGATGGAAGAAAAACAAAACAAAAAAACGTGTAAAATCCCAAATCAACACACAACAAAACAAACAAACAAATACAAAAACACAAAAATGATGATTAGGCGTAATACAGGAAGCAAGTAGCACGTGACCCCTCATTCTCCTAAGATAGGTGAATGGTATGTGTATAGAATATATTATTGATTATAATAATATGATGTTAATTTTATCTTCTCCATCACCAACAGTTACGCGGTCAATTTATGCGTTAAAAAAGTATGTGTAATAGCAAGATGTGTGGTGACGAAAAGATTTGATTCAAGGAGGCTATGTCTCTATCTATCTATCTATCTATCTATCTATCTATCTATCTATCTATCTATCTACTCTATCTATCTATCTATCTATCTATCTATCTATCTATCTATCTATCTATCTATCTATCTATCTATCTATCTATTTATATATCTATCTATCTATCTATTTATATATCTATATATCTATCTATCTATCTATCTATCTATCTATCTATCTATCTATCTATTTATCTATCTATCTATCTATCTATCTATCTATCTATATATCTATCTATCTATCTATCTATCTATCTATCTATTTATACTATCTATTTATATATCTATCTATCTATCTATCTATCTATCTATCTATTCTATCTATCTATCTATCTATCTATCTATCTATCTATCTATCTATCTATCTATCTATCTATCTATTTATCTATCTATCTATCTATCTGATCTATCTATCT
>JAXRKP010003127.1:20000-24443 GCA_037039925.1 Doris montereyensis | reverse complement strand
ACGTCTATTTGACAGATCTGATGGTGCGGGAAACCAGTGCTGCTTTGACATGAATGGACAGCTGATTCACTCACAATTGTCTTACCAAGTAAATAATTTCTTCCACACTGGTTCAGTAATAAATTGACTACATTCTTTTAAGGACACCTGTCTATACATCTGTTTGTTCGTAGTTCGCCTAAGGCTCTATTGCCAAGCCACCAAGAGTATCACTATATTTTGCATGTATGTTCTAAATAATTCCAAGATCGTTTTCATTTGAGGAATTTTTTACTATCTGAAGTAAATTTTGTGTTATTGATATTTTCATTGTTCCCCTGTTATTTGAGTAGGCTTTAGATTTTCATTCACTTAAGCCGCCATTTTAAAGAGATATTATAATTTAATAGTTGGAATAGTACCATTGACGCAAGAGACATTATTATGATTCACGCCTAACTGCGTAACACTAGTTTCTAATACTGATCTGATCTAATGGTCGTATTTGGTATTACCTTGGATGTAACGTGCTTGTTCATTTATATAATCTTTAAAGAAAGTTTTTGGTTATAAAGAGACCTTATGAAAATAGAAAACAGGGCCGTTATGTAGGAGAATATCAATCCATTTAGCAAATTTCTTTTTGTATTCATTGATATGTTTATTGAAAGTAAAGTGTGAAAGAACAAAAAGGTCAAGAACGTTTAAAGAGAAGAGAAGGTATTGTTAATGGTCGCTTGTGAGGAAAATGATTTTTGGTCGGCCACATATAATTTGACTCTCAAGGTACGAAACAAATTTCTACAAATATAACTAGAAAAGACACGGTGAATGAGTGAGGGAAGTGAAAACTAGACAGTTGTGCTGTCAACGTTACAAACAAATCAGGATGCTGTGAATTTAATTAAAGCTCTTATATTATCTATATATATGAGTGTGGGTGTGTGTGTGTGTGTGTGTGTCTGTGTGTGTTTGTGTGTGGGTGTGAGTGTATACGTATATATTTCTATGATTTTTTTGAAATTATAGTATAATTTCATATTGATAAAATGCTTAACTCTGAGTGCGGTATAGGGGAAAGGAGGACTATTTCAATTGTTTTGTCGTTGTGACCACTTAGTGTTGGTTTACTTTTCGGCTGATATGTTTATATGAAGAAGATAACAGTGATATAGTGTTCTAGAATGAAGGAGAACTGCCGATAGATTACCCAAGTACGTTGAATCGTGACCCTTGTGCACCGCAATGGAACGAATCGACTTGGTTTGAAGTGTGTTCATATGTGCCGTCAGCGGCCATAATAAATGCTCTTACATTGGCCGATTGGTGATCTTAATATGTGTACGCTGTGCTCAATGTTCTGTTTGCTGTTCCATCAATCATCAATGTTGATTTAATTCCTCTGTAAGCGAGAGCGAAATTTTCTTCCTCGAGATGGCTTGCGAGTCTTTACCTTAACCTTAACACTCTCTGTGCCAGGAGACACATAACACCTAAACATGATTTCTCCAATTGTCCCTATCCTGGGCTGCTCTTCTCGCTCTTTCACAGGAACGCCATTCCCTCTCCATTTCTCTTTCTTCACCATTCTCCGCCATGTTACTTTTGGGCGTCCTATGTCTCTCTATGGCTTTGTGTGTGGGGACATAATATTAAGATGTAATTTATTTAATATTGAGGGTAGCCAGCTGAGGCCGTAAGCGCTCAAACGTAACCCACCCCTTTAAAGAGAGAGAGAAAGAAAGAGGGGGGCAGGCCGAAAATGAGGGGGGAGAGGGAGGGAAGTGAGGGGCTGTTTCTGTTTTCCCCTTGTGGGTATTATTTTAAAATGTATGCCATCGTTCCCCCATCTAGGAAGTACGCCAGACCGTAGCCACGCCTTTGGAGCATCGCCATATGGCAAACCCAACCACGTGCCATCGATGTCCCACTGGCGTCACGATGTGATCCTTCTACCATTGCTGCCTGTGGAACGATTATAAGTTATGCGACCGTTACAGAAGTTAGACCTACCCAAGACTGCATCAACTATGAAGTCCCGGGTATTTTCCAGGTATATTAATGTTGCTGTTTATCTACTGTCTTGGATGTTAAATACTGTTTTCAAATCACCTGTAGGATGTATGTGAAGTTCTAGGTATCGGTGAGTATAATATTAATGTTGCTTTTTATAATACTGTCTGAGATTTTAAATCTGTTCCCAAACCACCAGTAGGATGTACCTTATTATGTATCGTATTATGTTATGATATACTGTATGATAACCTGTGTGTGTGTGTGTGTGTACATTATACTAATACATCTTTTTTCAAATAAGTAGAATGAATTTTATGTCTTGAAACTGTGTGTTCGCTTAATATAATTCTATAGATGGAGTATCTTACACAATATCTAAAGAAAAAGCCAAAAGGAAAGTCCAACGCCAATAAAGTGGGAGATTATCCCGATTTCTTAACGTGATAACAATCACATCCTGACAGGGACGCTATTCTAACGCATATTTTTCCTCCCAACCTACTGGTGTTTGTACCCATTTGCACCTGGGTCGAGTAGGGACGTGGATTCGAACCCGAATGGACACCATGATCCCAAGCCCGGCAGCCTAACCAATCGGCCACCGACTCCACCATCATACATACTTTGTATTATTATCCTACCTCTGTTTTAATTACCTTTCCAGGGATGATTACCGGAGATCCTCATATTACTACCTTTGACGGTCAACGTTATACGTTTGCGGCAAGGGTGACTTCGTTGCTTAAGACTGACCAGTTCGAAATTCAAGGACGTTTTGCACCGACGCCAAATGTTTGGGGTAAGATTATAATATACGTTTCTCAACACCAACCAATAACGATATCATAAGGTTATCTCTATCCTGTGAGGGTTCGAAAGGTAGTAGGGATCAGGGGAATCTATCTGAAAGACAATAAATAGTATGACTGTTTTTAAAGATATAGATCGATAGAATAAACCCGTGTTACTTACTTATTTTAGGCCTGATATTCCTTCTGGGGCATAGGCCATCCACAAGTGTCCTCCATTTTCCATGGTCCTGGGCTATCTTTCTAGCTCTTGTCAGCCGTGCCCGATCTTTTTGTTTCTGCCTCCATGTTCCTTCGCCATGTGTTTGTTCCCTTCGCCTCTCTTTCTTAACGCTGCGCATTACAGGTCAAGGCATGCCTAGTGGTGTTTTATGAAGGCCTTCTCTGTGTGTGACCTATCCACCGCCATTTTTTCTTTTGAATGTCTTTTTAACCGAGAGTTGGGAACTTCTTTCCCAAAGGTCTTTGTTGCTGATGGTATCAGGCCGGAATATTCGGAGGATCTTTCGTAAGTAGCTGTTAATAAATGTCTGAAGCTTCCATTTAGTTGTCTTTGTAATTCTCCAGGTCTCAGCTCCAGGACATATTTGATGTTAGAATTAAAGAGATTTTGGTTTTTTGGGGATATTATTCGGGATTTCTAGATATTTTTCAGCGACATGTAGGCTGCTCTTGCTTTCCTGATTCTTATTTTCACATCAGCATCTGTTCCTCCTTGCCGATCGATGACACTGCCCAGGTATGTGAACGTGTTGGTCTCTTCAAGGGGAATCCGTCTAGAGTCACGTGTTCGTCATTGCCTCAATTTATTTTCAGCAATTGGGTCTTCTTTGAGTGTATGTTGAGACCAATGTGAGCTGCACATGAGGCTAATGTTGATGTCTTATCATGCATCTGCTGTTGGGCATGGAGAGCAGGGCGAGGTCATGTGCGAAATCCAGGTCATCAAGCTGGGTCCACAGAGTCCACTGAATGCCATTTTTTCTTTTCTTCTGTTGTTTTTCTCATCATCCAGTCGAGGGCCAGTAGAAATAAGAATGGTGAGAGAAGGCATACCTGGCGCACCCCAGTCTTTACCTGGAAGCGACGGGTCACTTGTTCTCATTGACAACTTGGCACGTACCTCCTTTACACGACGTCTTTATGAAGTTCGCAATTTTGGTAGTAATACCGTCCATGCCGTAGAAGCTGCCATGCTTTCTCTGTGCAAGCTGTCGAAGGCTTTTTGGAAACCCACAAAGTTGATGTACAGTGGTGCGTTCCATTCCAAAGTTTGCTCGACATTGTCATTGTCGATAAATCCGTGTACTGGTGTAAAACACATCAACACCATTGCTCGCAAACCCTTCCCTTTTGTAAAGACATGATTTCCCATAGATTGATACTTCCACGAGGAAAGCACATTTTGTTATGATGGTAACATTTAGAAAATATGCTTTATAATAGTTTTGTGAAAGACATAAATATTGAGAGGTTTCAAATTTATCGTGCTCAACTAATGGGGAACTGGGTAGTCCAGAGGTCAGGTACACGCCTTTCAACCAACCGGTAGTAGGTTTCGAGCCCGCCAACGGTTTAATATTTTTTCTCGAGTTTTTTTTCGAACAAAATCTACCCCCTGGTCCAGGCAGTTGGATCG
>JAXRKP010003127.1:0-7500 GCA_037039925.1 Doris montereyensis | reverse complement strand
AGTAGTAGTAGTAGTAGTAGTAGTAGTAGTAGTAGTAGTAGTAGTAGTAGTAGTAATATTTATCAGTACTAGTAATGGTAATAGTATTAATAGTAGTAATAGTAGTGCTAGTAATAGTAGTAGTAGTCGTAGTAGTAGCAGTAGTAATAGTTGTAGTAGTAGTAGTAGTAGTAGTAGTAGTAGTAGTTGTTGTAAAAGTAGTAGTAGTAGTAGTAGTAGTACTAGTAGTAGTAGCAGCAGTTGCAGTAGTAGTAGTAGTAGTAGTACTAGTAGTAGTAGTGGTAGTATTAGTTTTAGTAGTTGTTGTTGTAAAAGTGGTAGTAGTAGTAGTAGTAGTAGTAGTAGTAGTAGTAGTAGTAGTAGTAGTAGCAGCAGCAGTTGTAGTAGTAGTAGTAGTAGTAGCAGTGGTAGTTGTAATAGTAGTAGTAGTAGTAGTAGTAGTAGTAGTAGTAGTAGTAGTAGTAGTATTAGTAGTAGTAGTAATAGTAGTAGTAGAAGTGCTGGTTGTGGTGTTTTTGGTGATAATAGAAGAAGTATTTTTACTATATGTTTGTTATCATGGCAGAGTACGTTTGCGGTCTTCCAAATGTGGGCTACAACGCAGTGTTCGACAGTTACGACTTCTCTGCGGGCAACGACGTCACCGTCACAGGTTGTGGAAAAGACATGAGCTTTAGCGGAGAGGTCTCGTACAAGTAAGTGGCGGCTTTTAGTTTTCTATTTCTTCTGGTTTGTTTATCAGTATAGTGTTGTCTCTCTAAGAAGAAATATTTTAGCTCAGTGACCTAACTTTATTGGTTTCCAGGTGATTCTTTCTCACACAAAGTCGACTCGTTGTATTTTTTGGTTTCCATGTGTATCTTTCTGACACACAGATGACTTGTTGTATATTTTGATTGCCATGTGTATCTTTCTCACACAACGATGACTTGTTGTATATTTTGATTTCCATGTGTATCTTTCTCACACAAAGATGACTTGTTGTATAGTTTGGTTTCCATGTGTATCTTTCTCACACAACGATGACTTGTTGTATATTTTGGTTTCCATGTTGTATCTTTCTCATCTTTCACAACGATGACTTGTTGTATAGTTTGGTTTCCATGTATCTTTCTCACACAAAGATGACTCGTTGTATAGTTTGGTTTCCATGTGTATCTTTCTCACACAAAGATGACTTGTTGTATAGTTTGGTTTCCATGTGTATCTTTCTCACACAAAGATGACTTGTTGTATAGTTTGATTTCCATGTGTATCTTTCTCACACAAAGATGACTCGTTGTATAGTTTGGTTTCCATGTGTATCTTTCTCACACAAAGATGACTTGTTGTATAGTTTGGTTTTCCATGTATCTTTCTCACACAACGATGACTCTTATTTTTGGTTCCCAGGTGCATCACCGAGAGCGAGTACAAGGCGAAGGAAGAGGACCGCGCCGATTATGGCAGGACACATACAGGAGAAGACGGTGTTGTATATGTCACCCACTGGGTGCCCAAGCCAAAGACGGTGTGCGGTAAAGGTAGGCCTAGTCATAGCACATTTGATCAGCGTTATTGCTGTTGTTACATGAGATATGACATGGATACTAATCTACATATGATGTGATATGAAATATAAAAATATCATTTAAGAAAGATAATATATTATTCTCCGTATCCTCATTTAAGTGCAGGTTTAGCGACTATATAAAACATCATTTCCTCAGACACTATTTCATTCAAATTCCTTCTCAACTCCCTGGGGAGCGTACAGTACGGCAGCTTGTCCGACGCTTTGTATTACATCTGTGACGTCGTCTTTCTATATCTAGCTGGGTAGCTAGGTCTATTCAAACTCGGCGAAATTGAAGTCGACGTAGCAAGCAATGGCAAACTCTTACACTATGCCGTATGCCAAGAAAAATCAGGGCTCTACTCCTGATTCCCCTACGCTCAACTCTGAGTAAGGGACCTACTTTACTTTACTCATTCACACCTGAGTCGAGGGAGGAAAGCAGAGGAAGCACCTTTCCTAATGGTACAACATCTTGAAAAACCACAAGGGCCAGCGAGGTTCTGAACCAGTGGTTGTTGTGATGACAAACTTAGAACACTATGTATGGTTTCGTGTCAATGCCTCTAAATGGTGTATTTGATCTTATTCCTTTTATGTGTAAGGTGTGGAGTGATATATTTGGTGCTCTTTTTGTGAGTGCGTTGACGGCTTGGTGGGTAGGGTGCTGAACTTGAAATCATGGGGATATTGGGTAAGGATAGGCTTGACGTTGTATTCCTTGGAAAAAGACATTTAACACACTTTTTCCCACTCGACCTAGGTGCACATGCGTACAAACATTATAGTGCGGGCGTAAAGCCTGTGACAGACTAGCGTCCTGTTAAAGAGACGATGTATTATCACTTGCCTCGCTTCTCACCATAGAAACGGAGATAGGTTCCAGCTTTATAGGTCGTAACGGACTCAAAGGAACTTAAAAAAATTCTTTTCGTAACATGATTTTCCCATTCCTGACACATTTTACTTTAAGCCATACACATTATTGAGTGAAGAATGGGATGGTTGTTTGAGAGAAGGGCAATATGTCAATTCTAGGAAAAATCAAGTGTGTAGTCTTATCAGGCTAGCACTAACACATGTCTCCGCTACAAGAAAAATAAGCACAAGTCAAAGGGGTAGTTTGTGCTATAAAACATGCAACTTTAAAGTTGTGGATTGTTTTACATTAATCGTTGACACTAGTTTTTAAGGCTTATTGAATAAACCGTGGTATTGTTTCTTAATTATTTTATATCTACATCCGCCATTAATGGAGATCACAGAGGTGTTTGGACACGACTTCTGTAATTGTTACAGTCCTTCCCATTGACAAAGTTTGTTACGTTGCACATTATGACTCAACGTACCTCTGACGATTCCTACTGTTTTCCTGAAAGACTAGTAAGGGGTGAATTTAATGCGACAACATGACGAAAGCAAAGACTAGTAAGGGGTGAATTTAATGCGACAACATGACGAAAGCAAAGCCTAGTAAAGGGGTGAATTTAATGTGACAACATGACGAAAGCAAAGACTAGTAAGGGGTGAATTTAATGCGACAACATGACGAAAGCAAAGACTAGTAAGGGGTGAATTTAATGCGACAACATGACGAAAGCAAAGACTAGTAAGGGGTGAATTTAATGCGACAACATGACGAAAGCAAAGACTACTCAGGGGTGAATTTAATGCGACAACATGACGAAAGCAAAGACTAGTAAGGTGAATTTAATGCGACAACATAACGAAAGCAAAGACTAGTAAGGGGTGAATTTTATGCGACAACATGACGAAAGCAAAGACTAGTAAGGGGTGAATTTAATGCGACAACATGACGAAAGCAAACTAGTAAGGGGTGAATTTTATGACGACAACATAAGTAAAGGGGTGAATTTAATGCGACAACATGACGAAAGCAAAGACTAGTAAGGGGTGAATTTAATGCGACAACATGACGAAAGCAAAGACTAGTAAGGGGTGAATTTAATGCGACAACATGACGAAAGCAAAGACTAGTAAGGGGTGAATAGTACAACATGACGGGTGAATTTAATGCGACAACATGACGAAAGCAAAGACTAGTCAGGGGTGAATTTAATGCGACAACATGACGAAAGCAAAGACTAGTAAGGGGTGAATTTAATGCGACAACATGACGAAAGCAAAGCCTAGTAAGGGGTGAATTTAATGCGACAACATGACGAAAGCAAAGACTACTCAGGGGTGAATTTAATGCGACAACATGACGAAAGCAAAATTTAATCAATGTGCCCGTTGAGACATGGATTTGAATCCTAAATTTTTACGTGTGATACGTCATGCCTTGTCTTTCATGTTACAACCACCCCCCCCCCTTGCCCCCTCCCACAGTAGACATAATGTCCATTTACTGAGCTCCATGCAAACCAAAAGCACCCTGGCATTTAGAAATGTGTTATATAATTTATCTAGATATTATGGAATGTATTTCTAGAGCTGAATAACAAAAAGGAAATACCATTCTTTATCTCAGAGAGTGGCATGGATACCTCTGACATGGCAATGTACATAGGCATCGGTGTGGGAAGTTTCGTTCTTATTCTTCTTATTATCATCATCATCATTGTCGTCATGAGGAGAAGGAAAGCTTCCAAAGCAGAGTATGTATTTGGCCATTTCTTTTCATATTTTGTTACAATTGTACACACTTTCTTACAATGTTTTTTTCTTCACTACTTGTGGTAGAACGTAGAACTTGGCATTGTTCTCGTTATTTGTGTGTTCAAAGTTATATTTTCAATCGAACCCTTGAACATGGAGAGCTCAGACCATTGCTTTTTTTTTTTCCTTTTACGTATATAAGCATTTCATACATTTCTAAAAAAACAAGACCCTTGTAAGTAGGATGCCCACAGAACAACTGACACCTACTGGCTGACTAGTCAACCTAATCGACAATGGAAGTACACTTCAATATTGAAATATCATTCCGCCAGCAAGGGCACGTCGTGTCCAACAAACAAATAGGACTTTTTTTTAAAAATCAAATGGTCTGCTTTAATATGTCGTTAAAAAGGAATAACCATGGAAACCATTTCAATCTGTGATCAGTGTAAGTCAATCCACGGCTACGTCTGGAGACGGTTACCTTTTGTTTCCATTTATTCCTTTGCATAATGTATGCCTTTCATTCATCTTGCTGCATCCCTTATTTCACCTCAAGATTACCAAATACGTTGCAATGTGATAATTTGAATACAATTTTTTTACGCGGTAATAGATCGGTAATAAATCACTTGTTTAGCGAGTTTAATCCACCTGGCAGGCTTTAAGGCGCTTCACAGAAATCTCACTATCGCGTATGAACGATGAAACGTCTATAAAACGTTATCCGAAATGGTTCTGATTTAAGATTTGATTTGAAAGTTGTGTAGCTAGTTGAGGTGTTGGTTATTATTTGTAGACAGTGGGTTTCGGACAGTGAGTGCGGTGTTAGAAAAAGATCGGCCGACGAATTTGGTTTTTGATCGCCTCTTTTAAAGGTTGATGGCGTTGGAGGATCTAAGGCTTCTAGACCGAACATTGATGTCAATCAGAGCGGCAAAATATTTAGGAGCCTACCCATTTATACATTTGTAGGTGTGGTATTCTCTTGTCGATGGGTAGCCAGTGCAGAGAGTGCGGGACGGGGATGCTGCTCTCACGTATATTTGTCTTTGTAATGACACTGGCAGCTTTGTTTTAAATCGCCTACATTCTTTTTAGAGTCGTTGCTAGCAGATCATAGAGAAGAATGTTACAGTAATGTAGCATATCGGTGCTGAATCTGTGTCGAGCATATCTCTGATTTTGTACAGGTTTCTCAGATGGTAATGAGTAGTTTTCAGCACAGTGTTCACGTGTTCTTCCATAGTCAATGATTCGCCGAGATGAAAGCCAAGATTGCGTACATAATATGCCGAACGATTGATTGTACAGTCCAGAATGGAAATAAGCTCCACGCTTGTTTTTTGCTTGTTTTTCTTTCCTTTCTTAAAGGCAATGAGTTCGGTTTTATCATCGTTTGGTTTCAATTTTGTTTAGGTTCATCCATGAGTTTAGTATAACGGCGCATGACTCAACCGTCCTTATGACTGAATGCAGTGACTCAGACTCAGACGAGATTGGGAGATACCTCTGTGTATCATCGACGTAAAAGTTGTAGTCAACGCCGGCCGATGATAAAATACCAGTATGTCTCAGAGGTGATGTTTACATGCTGAAAAGAATAGGTCTAAGGACCGAACCTTGTGGAACGCCGCAATTGGATGATGTTGATGTGCTTGGTGATCAATTAATGAATTATTTAATTAGGATATCTTTTCGATTTGTAAGGTATTTACTAATAAACCAGTTAGGAGAATTGCCCTCTACCACAAAATCTTGCCTGAATATAACACTCAACCGTCCTTATGACTGAATGCAGTGACTCAGACGAGATTGGGAGATACCTCTGTGTATCATCGAAGTTTGTAGTTGTAGTCAACACCGTTAATATTATGTGATCGATAGTGTCGAAGACGACGCTCAAGTCCAAAAGAAGCATGCATGACGAAATTCATGCGCCTAGAGCTGCCGTAAGATGGGAGTATGCGCTATAGAAATGAATTATATTATTATCAATACATTGGGATTGCTCTCAAAGAGGTTGCTAATGTCATTGTGGATACGCAGAAAGATGTTTCCGTACTGTGTCCAGTTTTGTATCCAGCTTGGAAGGTGATGGAGATGTTGTTGTTCTCCATGTCATCGTGCAGTCTTTTTGCTACGATTGTTTCTACTACTTTTGAACTTAAGTGGAGGTTTCATATCGAGAAATAGTCTGTCAGGTTTTCTTATCCAGTAAAAGATTCTTAATAAGAAGAGATACATTTGCCTCTTTGAAAAGTGGTGGGAATTCTGGAGTTATTATCAAGCAGTTTACTGTGGAAGTAATTGATGCAGCCACTTCGTAAATATACTCTTTAATAAACGATTTTGGCAAAGGATCTAACTGGCAGGATTTGTTCAGACATTTGCGAACTAAGCGTATGATTTCTTCTTCTGTCGCTGGCTCAAAACACGATAAGGCAGTAATTCCACATGTCTGGGTTGTTTGAGGGAATGCGGCAGGTGCATTCGCTGATCGAATACTTCAATCTTGTCGACGAAGCCCCTTGTCATAAGCAGGATCTGGGCTTAAGTAAGACTTAAATATTATCTGGATTACTATTTTAACTACCTAAAAAAAATCTTCGTTGGACATTTGTGACTATATGATCTCTGAGTCTTTTGTTTATGTCTGAGGGTAAAATGTACAAAATTATTCTGCTTACCTATGTTCAAGTATATGTGCAAGCTGTGGATAGAACCGTTACATTCAAGTAGAGAAGTTGCACGTTCACTTGCATGTTAACGCCTGGATTTGAACCCTTACATCCAGTGAGTAAAAGGGGTCATTGTACTAATGACAATGATGATCAACCACCGCTGCAGTTTTAATAATTAAGAAAAAAAATAGATGACACATGTCGCCGACTTGTAATTGTAAGAATGTTAATTTGTAATACCTATAACAGAATGTTAAGGCAAGTTGGTTCAGAAATTACAACTCGTTTCGATCATTATCGAGAGGTATTCATGCATATTAATCACCCTTATCCACTCTAACTCAAGGACTAACCTGTATGACGCAAAAATAAATTTGTTGTATAATCTTCGTTCGTTATTGACATTCATCGTTGTCATATTCTTTCTTCCGGCAACACTTTCAAACCTCAACGTATTCGGTAACTAGCCGTTACCACACCTCCACTCAGCGGTAATTCAGAAGAAAGAGAGCAGCATACAAATTTTGGTTTAAATTGTTTTACCAGAGGCTTTCTTTGATTCTTGAATTTATTCTGTCCTTTAGGACTACTGGTTTGCCCATTGATGTTAGCCTGCAGTCGATTGAACACGAACAG
>JAXRKP010003126.1:22500-24462 GCA_037039925.1 Doris montereyensis | reverse complement strand
GTGGTCACTTCCGGCACCAATTTCCCACTGTTTTTATCAGCTGACATCCAGCCGCCTAGGTACGGGTTTCGGCATTTGACCGTTACGACAGCTCGGGAGACTAGTCAGGACATGAAAGCCATGGACCCCATTGAGGTATGTTTCTACATGTCCAAATTCGAGAAAATGTCACTCATGCTGTCCGTTGCTGCCATCAATATAATTCCCTGACTGTCGTCATACCCACGAATTTGCTTTTGATCAACCAAGTTCGGCGGTCTTTAACGACCGGAAACAGATCATGTCCAAGGACGAACAAAACAACAACACAATGGACGTAGTGGTCATCATCTTGACGCTCCAGTCTATCGTGGCTTACCCCTTCTTCTTCGTTATTGAGGTGAGCCAAAGTAGATAGCCATTTATAAACATTACCTTTTTATTTTTAGTCTTGGTTCCTTGTCTTCTTTGTCGTTATCGTGGTCACCATTCCTTCCGCGGCGCATATCCCTTTTTGTTTCGCTTGCCGATAATTTTAAACTGGAGACAGAGATGGGCCTGCGACGTTCTATCTACTGTCTTGACCGGGGGTTGGGGGTTTGAAGCCAAGTGTGGGCATAAAATTAGTAACCTTAGATTTGTTTTTCTGCTACGAAACATAACCAGATACACTTGATCTTAAGCTTGGTCTTCTCCAAATGAAATGCATCGGTGGTTTTGGATATCGTAAACAGTCACTTCACTTCATGTATCTATTTATTTTGTGTCCCATATATCGAACGTTTTTACCATTGAACTTCCGGTGAAATAAAATCTATATTTCGGACGCACATTGAACATTAATTATAATATCACAAACCCATAAATCTATTAATAGATAATGTTATAGATCTATTAATAGATAATGTTATAGATCTATTAATAGATAATGTTATAGATCTATTAATAGATAATGTTATAGATCTATGCATAAACCATGACAGTGCAAGCCTAGGTCATAGGCAGAAAAATAACGGAATAAAATGTACAAAGTGTTTTTGTTTAGCTTCGTTTTTCCTTGTCATTATTATTCAAAACTAGATATCTTAATAATATGTATTGGCATTACATTGTTGAATGAATCTTTAGAAACATAACAACATTTTTTTTCTCGTTTGAATTCTTGTTTGTTTGTTTGTTTGTTTTGATAGCCTTTGCTCCGTGCGAAAGTATAGATCTACGAGTGATGCTTTTTTCAATGAATGAATCGGATTGCCGGAGTATGTCAATCTTGTGACCATTTTGATTGATATAATTGATTATTCTATTAAATATTGTCAGTATGGGATACAAAAAAACAAAACATCATTCCACTCTCTTATCGTTCTTAATAAAGAAACTGTTGCGTTAGTAAAATAGTCTCGGTAAACCTTGCGATTATTCATTTTGACTCACACATATTATTCATTTTGACTCACACATATTATTTATTTTGACTCACACATATTATTTATTTTGACTCACACATATTATTTATTTTGACTCACACATATTATTTATTTTGACTCACACATATTATTCATTTTGACTCACACATATTATTTATTTTGACTCACACATATTATTTATTTTGACTCACACATATTTATTTTATTCTTGAAATCCAACGCTAAGTCGTGGAATAAATTTCATATTCATTCTCAAGATTAGCCTCGCGACCCCACTTCTCTTAAATGACTCTAAAGCAAGCATATTTTTGTTGTTGTTCACTCTGGAATCAATATAATATCATTATTTTTGTCAACGTGGTCTTGTTTTCCATCAACAGTTGCTGACGAACAAAATAGATTGGGAATACTATTTCGGAGGTGAACCGCCTTTTGGCATCAGCAACGCCCAGAGCATGCACACGACCAACCTGAAGACTGCCTACACATTCTTAACTCGTCCCTCAACATCGTGGCGTATTGCGCATGCGGGCGGCGATTCCGGAAACTCTTGTTG
>JAXRKP010003126.1:5000-17500 GCA_037039925.1 Doris montereyensis | reverse complement strand
CCAAATGTATCTGATAGCTCTTCTTTTGAAATTTCGTAAGTTGGCTTTGTTGTCATTGCCGAAAAGTTCATCTAAATGGCGAAAAAAATGCTTAGAGTTTTGACCGTCGCCAAATTTAGTGATGTAATAATATCGTTTCGCTTTATCACAAAGCCCTTTCACTTTCTCTTCCGAAGGAGGTAAATTTCTTTTTCTCAACGACAAGTCCTGGCTTCCACCACTTAGCTTCAACACGTCTTCTGGGATGCTTGGCAACTTTTATTTCCAGCGTGAACCATGGCTCACTGATTGTTTAGTTAAAGATGCATGACTTTCAATGGTGCGTAAGAGAACATTGTTAAGGACTTCAGCATTTTTTATTTGTTGTTTGGTGAATTCTTGATTTACTTCATATTTAATATTTTGGAGGTTGATCTTCAAAATTCTGGACCATAGCAGTGTTAGGTACAACGTTTGGACTGGGTTCAAATCAAAGCAATGTTAGATGCAACATTGCGTTTGGGATAGTAACACTAAGTGCAACATCGGGTCTGGTTCGAATCTTAGTAATACTACATGCAACGCTGGGACATTTTTGGATCATAGTAATGCCAGGTACAGTACAACATTTGGAATGTGTTCGAATCGTAGCACGAGTATGTGCAGCATTGGGTTTGGGTTCGAATCTTAGTAATACTAGTTTCAACATTAGGTATGTGTTCAAATCTTAGGTTTGCTAAGTCTAACATTTGGGTCTTGGGTTCAAATCCTGGTAATGTTATGTGTAACATTGGTTCTTCATTCAGATCTTGGTAATGCTAGGTGCAACATTGGGTCTGAGTTCGAATCTGAATATTGCTAGGTCTAACATTGGATCTGACTACGAATGTGGGTAATGTTAGGTAGAACATTGGGTCTGTGTTCAAATATGCGGTAATGCTAGGTACAACATTCGGTCTGTGTTCAAATCTGCGGTAATGCTAGGTACAACGTCGGGTCTGTGTTCAAATCTGCGGTAATGCTAGGTACAACGTTGGGTTTGTGCTCAAATCTGCGGTAATGCTAGGTACAAAAGTTGGGTCTGTGTTCAAATATGCGGCAATGCTAGGTACAACGTTGGGTCTGTGTTCAGATATGCGGCAATGCTAGGTACAACATTGGGTCTGTGTTCAAATCTGCGGTAATACTAGGTACAACATTGGGTCTGTGTTCAAATCTGCGGTAATGCTAGGTCCAAAATTGGGTCTGTGTTCAAATCTGCAGTAATGCTAGGTACAACATTGGGTCTGTGTTCAAATATGCGGTAATGCTAGGTACAACAGTGGGTTTGTGTTCAAATCTGCGGTAATGCTAGGTACAACATTGGGTCTGTGTTCAAATATGCGGTAATGCTAGGTACAGAATTGGGTCTGTGTTCAAATTTGCGGTAATGCTATGTACAACATAAGGTCTGTGTTCAAATATGCGGTAATGCTAGGTACAACATTGGGTTTGTGCTCAAACCTGGGTAATGCTAGCTACAACATTGGGTCTGTGTTCAAATAATGCGGTAATGCTAGGTACAACATTGGGTTTGTGCTCAAATCTGGGTAATGCTAGCTACAACATTGGGTCTGTGTTCAAATATGCTGTAATGCTAGGTACAAAATTGGGTCTGTGTTCAAATATGCGGTAATGCTAGGTGCAACATTGGGTCTGTGTTCAAATATGCGGTAATGCTAGGTGCAACATTGGGTCTGTGTTCAAATCTGCGGTAATGATAGGTGCAACATTGGGTTTGTTTTCGAATCTGGGTAATGATGGGTACAAAATTGGGTCTGTGCTCGAATCTGGGTAAAGTTAGGTACAACATTGGGTCTGTGTTCAAATATTGGGTAATACTAGTCCCAACATTGGGGTTGGGTTCGAATCTGGGTACTGCTAGGTACAACACAGGATCTGTGTTCAAATCTGTGGTAATGCTAGGTACAACACTGGTTCTGTGTTCGAATCTGCGGTAATGCTAGGTACAACACTGAGTCTGTGTTCAGATCTTCGGTAATGGTAGGCCCAAAATTGAGTTTTTGGTTCGAATGTTGGTAATTTTAGGTGTAATCTATAAGAGGCGTCGTAGCTGAACCGTAATGTTGTGAGCTGGTAATCACGTTGTAGCTGAATCGTACTGTTGTGAGCTGGTAATCACGTTGTAGCTGAACCATAATGTTGTGAGCTGGTAATCACGATAACACTAGTTCAAGCGCTACTGTTGGCACAGATGGGGTTTTCCCCCCACAACATTGTACCCTTAGGAATGGCACTTCACTTTTACTTTCCTCACTTCATTCAAGTGTGAATGAGTACCCAGCTATAAATAGAGAAAGGTATTGACAGAGTGATAATACGTAAAAAAAGGTCTGGGTACTCTATTCTCCCCCGGAGTTGAGAAGGACTTTAGAATATGAAATGGCCTGCTGAGGGAATGATGTACAGTCGGTGAGCCTGCACTTGTATGGGATACGGACCTAAATCTATCTAATTCTTTAACATACGGGCAGTGGACAGGTAAGCACCTGTATGGGGAGCAGACGATCCCGCCCTCCATGAGTATCCTGCTGCCTTGCAGGTGAGTCTTGTCTGACCAAAGGCTAAGGGAGTTAACCCGGACAGAAAAGCAACCTGCTGCCTTGCAGGCTGATCTTAGCTGACCAATGGCTAAGGGAGTTAACCGTGACAAAAAATAACAAGGCCTGGTAGGGGGCCTTAAGGTAGCAGCACCACCATCCAAAAGGAAGGTAAATTAAATTATTAACAGCTTATGGACCAAACGAAGACGCCACTAAAGAAGAAAAAGTATCTTCGAAAATGATTTGCAAAAGCTGCAGAGAATCTTAAACCCAAACAGGAACTAATGGTTTTATGAGATTTGTAGACAACAATGTAGAAACGTCAGGAGGAGTAATAGGTCAGGAAAGAGAGACAACAAATTCTCCAAATGGAGAGAGACTAATTGATTTTTGCCTAAAGAATAACATGAAAATAGCTTACACTTTTTTTTTCCTCGTAAAGATATCCACAAATTTACAAGAGTAAATGAAGACATGTGTGAAAAGTCAATGATGATACACTACATTACAGTTAGCAACTCCCTTTTTTTACAGTACATTGGATACAAGAGTAAACAGAGGATCTGAAATATTCAGTGATCATTACCTGGTGTTTGCCACAATGAGATTACTTTACTGACCGAAGAAAGCAAACAGAAAAGGAAAGAGAAGAAAGCTACTATACTCAAAATAGAGGAAATACATAAACCTATAGTAAAACAGATATACCAATCTAGGATAAAATGATTTATCGGAAAGGCGGATGGATCTGAATGATAGCACAATAGAAGACAAGTGGCAATTGTATAAAGAAACACTCATCAGTTGTACTAAAGAGGTCTGTGGTAGGAAACAAATTAAAGGGGATAAGAAAAGAACAGCATAGTGGAATGAAAATTTCAAGACTAAGGTCAAAGAAAAGAAGGATGCCTGGAAGAAATACTTGCAAAAAAAAGAAACCAGAGGATAGGATAGATTACGTGAACAAAAGAAATATCGCCAAAGAGGAAGTTAGGAAACCAAAACAGGAACAATAAGGAAGAGTTTGGACAAAGACTCAAGAAAGTTATCAAGGACATCAAAAGATATTCTGGGAGTAATGAAGAGCATGACAAAGACCAAAGCATGCCCAATACGACAAATTAAGAATGCCAAAGAAGGAATAATGAAAGAAGACAGCGAAATCATGGAAACATAGAGAAAGTATTTTCAAAAATTATATAATCCCTCCAGAATATATAAAACAAGGAGTAAAATCAATTAGTAAGAAGGGTAACAAGTTATCCAGAGGAGAGACAGCTGAAGATGTAAATATATCCATGGAATAAATCTAAACAGCTATAAGAAAAGTAAAATTAGAAATGCCCCAGAGCAGATCAAGTTATATCTAGAAATTATTAAAAACAAAGGGAGAGAGGCAGACAAACTACTACATGCAATATGCCAACAAGCATGGATGTCCAAACAGGTGCCAGACGACTGAAGAAGGAAACGGTAGTACCACTACATAAGAAAGGATCAACTATGAATGCTCAAACTATAGAGGGATATCACTACTCAGCGTACCAGGACAAGTGTATGCCATTGCCAGGATACTGGAAATGAGACTAAGGAAAAGATCAGAGGATCAGATTGAAGAACATCAGAGTGGATTTAGATCAGGAAGAAGTGTACAAGATCACGTATTTGCAATTAGACAAATAATAGAAACATTCCTTGAGAGAAACATTGACTTGCACCTGTGTTTTATTGACATAGATAAGGCATTTGGCATTGTGAGGAGGACGAACTATGGCATTCCTTAAAAGAACACAGTGTAAAGCAACTTTTAATAGAAGTCATTAACGGTTTTTACAATAAACTAACACGTGCAGTGAGAATAGCTGGAAACAGGAAGGAGTGGAGAAGATAAGAGCAAAGTTATGCTCAGGATCATACTGAACAGACTGAAGCCGCAGGCCGAGGCAATCACAAGTGGGGAGCAGGCAGGATTTAGAGCAGGGCGCAGTACAACTGATCAGATATTTAACCTCAGAATTCTGTGCGAACGATACCTTCAACACCAACAAGAGCTCTACCACATATTCATAGACTTCAAGAAAGCTTTCGATAGAGTGAGGCATGCTGCACTCTTGGCGACCATGAACCACTACAACATCAACGCCAACATTATCCGTGTCATACAGAACCTCTATAACAAGGCCAGCAGTGCAGTATATCTAAACGGGGAGATTAAGACTGGTTCAGAACCACTGTTGGAGTGAGACAAGGGTGATTGCTCTCTCCGACCCTTTTCAATGTCTTTCTCAAAACCATTATGACAGACGCACTCGATGGCCACCAAGGAACATTGAGCAGTGGGGGAAGAACAATCACAAACCTGCGCTTTGCAGATGATATTGACGGACTTGCAGGCACAGAGCAAGAACTGAATAATCTGGTCAGAAGACTAGATACATCTTCCACAGCATATGGCATGGAAATCAGTACAAGCAAGACAAAACTGATGACCAACAGTGACACTGGAATCCATACTGACATCATCGCCAATGGAGAAAAGCTTGAAACTGTGCACAAGTTTAAATATCTAGGAGCAATACTGTCGGACAAGGATCAAAACCTGAAGTATTAACAAGGAGTGTAATGACAACATCCACATTAGCCAAGATGGGAACCGTCTGGAAAGACAACAGAGTCTCCCTTAGCTGAAAATTAAAACTTATGCTCCCTTGTTCACTCAGTGTTTCTTTACGCTTGCGAAACATGGATACTAACTGCAGATATAGAGAAGAGAATACAGGCAACAGAAATGAGGTGCTTTAGAAGACTGCTCGGTATCTCTCACAAAGACCATATCAACAATGAAGAAGTCAGAGACAGAATAAGACAAACCATTGGTCCTTACAAAGACCTCCTTACCACTGTCAAAAGGCGTAAAATGACATGGTTTGTACACTTGGTGAGAGAAGGAAGGTTTCCAAAAACCGTGTTTCGAGGAACTGTCAGAGAAGGTAGGAGAAGAGGCAGACAAAAGAAGAGATGGGAGGACAATATCACTGACTGGACAGGCCTGAAGCTAAGTGAGCTGATGAGACAGGCGGAGGACAGGAAGGAGTCGAGAAGACTGGTTATTTGGTCATCGGTAGCGCCCCAACGGCGTCCGCCATGGGACAGATAGAAGATAGAAGAAGATAGAAATAATAGAAAAATTCCTTGAGAGAAACATTGACTTACACCTGTGTTTTATTGACTTAGAAAAGGCCTTTGACACTGTGAGGAGGGACGAACTATGGCATTCCTTAAAAGAACACAAAGTAAAGCAACATTTAATAGAAGGCATGAAAGGTTTTTACAATAAACTAACACGTGCAGTGAGAGTGGCTGGACACACATCTGTAAAATTTGACGTAGATATAGGAGTAAGACAGGGTTGTAAACTAAGTCCTCTTTTGTTTATCACATTTATGGATCCAGTCGCAAAGGCATCCTCAAAAATGAAGAAAATGAATATAGGTATGTGGAAGCTCAAACCAGTAAATGTATGAATGCTTTCATTTGCCGATGATTTAGTTCTGTTTGGAAAATCAGAAAGTGACCGTCAGTCGAATATCGACATTATAAGCAATGAACTAAATAAAAGAGGAATGCAAAGAAAACCAAAACGATGCTGGTAACTAGGGAAGCTAAAACACAAAATCTTAAATTGGCGAGGAGAATTAGAACAAGTTCAAAGCTACAATTACCTAGGAGTAATGATTAACTCAGGGGGGAAACTAAGAGAAGAAATCAGCCAGAGAATCCAAAAGGCAAATGCAATATATAACCATCTCGGAAAGGCATTTGTAGGTATACAAGAACTGTCAACAAAAAACAAAATGGCAGTATACAACACAGTTTATCGCCCTATTATCCTCTATGGTAGTAAAATCTGGATCTTAGACAATATAAATATAGTAGAGTACAGGCAGCTGAAATGAAATATCTAAGAAGAGTGGTAAGGAAAACTAAAAGATACAAAATCAGAAACACAGCAATAAGAGATCAAACCAAAGCAGGTGACATAAAAATTAAGATAGAAATAAATAAATTGAGATGGTTTGGGCATGTAAACAGAATGAATGACAATAGAAAAGCCGAATCAGTATACAGTGTTAAAACTCAAGGTAAAATACCAAAAGGCAGACCTCGGAGAAAGTGGGAAGAAGATATAAAAGATGCATTGAAACAATGGAAACTTAACTTTTTTGGAAGGAAAACAGAAAATGCCACAATGCCAGGACAGGGCATCATGGAGAAAGATCATTTCGGCAATCTGAACCCATGCACCAAAAGGTAGAATGTGAACTGATAAAGAATGAAAGAAAGAAATCTTTAACATTCGGTCTGGGTGTTGAATCTGGGTAATGCCGGGTTCGACGTTGGGTCCTGTGTCGAATGTGGGAAATGCTGTCCACCATTGGGTCTGGGTTCGGGTTTTGCTAATACCACCTCAAACTTTGGGTCTGGTCTCGCATTTTGCTAATACCACCTCAAATATTGGGTCTGGGTTCACATTTTGCTAATACCACCTCAAATATTCGGTCTGGGTTCACATTTTGCTAATGCCACGTTCAATATTGGGTTTGAGTTCGCATTTTGCTAATGCCACGTCCAATATTGGGTTTGAGTTCACATTTTGCTTATGCCACGTCCAGTATTGGGTTTGAGTTCGCATTTTGCTAATGCCACGTTCAATATTGGGTCTGCCACGTTCAATATTGGGTCTGAGTTCACATTTTGCTAATGCCACGTTCAATATTGGGTCTGGGTTCACATTTTGCTAATGCCACGTCCAATATTGGGTTTGGGTTCGCATTTTGCTAATGTCACGTCCAATATTGGGTTTGGGTTCACATTTTGCTAATACCACCTCAAATATTGGGTCTGGGTTCGCATTTTCTAACGCCGCGTTCAATATTGGGTTTGAGTTCGAATTTTGCTAATGCCACGTCCAATATTGGGTTTGAGTTCGCATTTTGCTAATGCCACGTTCAATATTGGGTCTGGGTTCGCATTTTCTAATGCCACGTTCAATATTGGGTCTGGGTTCACATTTTGCTAATGCCACGTTCAATATTGGGTCTGGGTTCACATTTTGCTAATGCCACGTCCAATATTGGGTTTGGATTCGCATTTTGCTAATGTCACGTCCAATATTGGGTCTGAGTTCGAATTTTGCTAATGCCACGTTCAATATTGGGTCTGGGTTCGCATTTTCTAATGCCATGTTAAATATTGGGTTTGGGTTCAGCATTTTGCTAATACCCCTCAAATATTGGGTCTGGTTCGCATTTTGCTAATGCCACGTTCAATATTGGGTCTGGGTTCGCATTTTCTAATGCAACGTCCAATATTGGTCTGGGTTCGCATTTTCTAATGCCACGTTCAATATTGGGTCTGGGTTCGCATTTTCTTATGCCACGTTCAATATTGGGTCTGGGTTCAAATTTTACTAATGCCACGTCCAATATTGGGTTTGGGTTCGAATGTTGCTAATGCTACGTTCAATATTGGGTCTGGGTTCACATTTTGCTAATGCCATGTCCAATATTGGGTTTGGGTTCACATTTTGCTAATACCACCTCAAATATTGGGTTTGGGTTCGCATTTTCTAATGCCACGTTCAATATTGGGTTTGGGTTCGCATTTTGCTAATACCACCTCAAATATTGGGTCTGGGTTCGCATTTTGCTAATGCCATGTTCAATATTGGGTCTGGGTTCGCATTTTCTAATGCCATGTTAAATATTGGGTTTGGGTTCGCATTTTGCTAATACCCCTCAAATATTGGGTCTGGGTTCGCATTTTGCTAATGCCACGTTCAATATTGGGTCTGGGTTCGCATTTTCTAATGCAACGTCCAATATTGGTCTGGGTTTGCATTTTCTAATACCACGTTCAATATTGGCTCTGGGTGCGCATTTTCTTATGCCACGTTCAATATTGGGCCTGGGTTCAAATTTTACTAATGCCACGTCCAATATTAGGTCTGGGTTCGAATTTTGCTAATGCCACGTCCAATATTGGGTTTGAGTTCGAATTTCGCTAATGCGACGTCCAAGATTGGGTCTGAATTCAAATATTAATAATGTTAGGTGCAACACTAGGTCTGGCTTCGAATGTAGGTAATGCTAAGTGTACCATTGGGCCTGAGTTAAAATCTGGGTAAACCTATGCTCAACATTGGGTCTGGATTCGAATCTGGATAATGCTAGGTGTAACATTGATGAAACTGAGTTCAAATGTGGGTAATTCTAGGTGTAACATTGATGAAACTGAGTTCAAATGTGGGTAATTCTAGGTGTAACATTGATGAAACTGAGTTCAAATGTGGGTAATGCTATGTCCACCATTTAGCCTGGATTTCAATCTGCATAATGCCACGGGAACATTGAAACTGAGTTCAAATCTCGGAATGCTATGTCCAACATTGGGTTTGAATTCGAATCTTGATAATGCTAGGTGTAACATTGGGTCTGAGTTCAGATCTGGGTAATTATATGTCCAACATTGGGTCTGAGTTCAGATCTGGGTAATGTTGGGGGTAACATTGGGTCTGAGTTCAGATCTGGGTAATGCTAGGTGTAACATTGGGTCTGAGTTCAGATCTGGGTAATGCTAGGTGTAACATTGGGTCTGAGTTCAGATCTGGGTAATGCTAGGTGTAACATTGGGTCTGAGTTCAGATCTGGGTAATGCTAGGTGTAACATTGGGTCTACGTTCAAATCTGGGTAATGCTAGGTGTAACATTGGGTCTGAGTTCAGATCTGGGTAATGATATATCCAACATTTGGTCTGGATTCGAGTCTAGGTAATGCTGGATGTAACTTTGGGTTTGGGTTCGAGTTTGGGTAATGATATTTCCAATATTGGGTCTGATTCCAATCTGGATAATGCTATTTGTAACTGTAACATCGGGACTGAGTTCAAATCTGGATAATAATAAGTCAAGCATTGGGTATGGATTCGAATCTGGGTAATGGTAAGTCCAACATTGGGTCTGAGTTCAAATCTGGGTAATACTGGGTCTAAAATTTGGTCTGGATTCGAATCTGAGTATTATTTCTTTGTAGTTTTCTCTTGTTTGTCCCTATAAGGCGCCAATAATGCTTTCAGTCCCTAGGTGTTCCTTGGGACATATGCTTAAGAAACATTTTCCCACTGGAACCAGGAACAGTTGAAGGCCACGGTGAATTAACGATTAAAGCCATTTTCTTTAGTTATCAACGTTGGTAAATTTTATTGTCCACGGCTTATAGTTTATTCTCCTGGATTTTCAAGTAAAAAAAAACAAGGGCACATCGCTATTTGTGCATATTCTTTTAAAAACTTGATGAACAACGTAAAAACTAACAATTGTCAGAATATCTAGGAGAAAAAGACAGTTACCAAATGCGTTCGGTATTCTTTTCCAGAACAAAATACAGACAATAAGAGATGATTAAAAAAAAACTCCTGTTTTTTTTTAAATAATGTTTTTCCATCCTATAATGGGAATACTTTTAGTTACTTTTATGAAGTTTCACATAAAGTTCAATCCATAATTGTGTTAACAACGAAGATGTGTGATTTAGACCCTATTCCAACCAATGTTTTGAAATTATGTCCTGACGAATCTTTGCCTTGTTTTGTAAAGATTATCAATATGTCTCTAAATTCAGGCAATGTGTCAGGTATTTTCAAGGTGTCCTTTGTCTGACCTGTTCTGAAAAGAAAGCGATTTAAGAAATTATCGACAAATTTCGAATTTAACTTTCAACTCCAACACCCTTGAAAACATTGTCTTGAAGCAATATTATTATCGAATCACCTTGAAGTCAATGATCTCCAGGAGGATTTTCAATCAGCCTACAGAGCAAATCATAGCACAGAAACCGCCCTCCTCGGTGTCATTGACAAAAGGTAAGTCTCTATCCTCAATTTACTGGACCTTTCACCTGCACTTGACACGATAGATCATGAAATTTTTATTTCACGTCTTGGGTCTCCCTACGAAATATCTGGCACTGCGTTAGCGCAGTTTAGGTCCTACCTCTCATATCCTACCTCTCATGCACTACCTCTCATGGACTTCCTCTCATGTCCTGCCTCTCGTGTCGAACACGAGTTATTGTTGCAAACGGCGCTGTTAGAAATTATTATTTATCTTATGGTGTGTCTCAAGGTTCTGTAATTGGACCGATACTGTTTATTCTATACACCGGACACCTCTAAAATATTTTTAAACATTACGATATGTCATACCTTAAGTACGCTGATGATACTCAACTATATATTGAAAGGTGTCAATTACCACCATAAATATAAGTGAAAACTGCATTAAATGAAGAAAAAACAGAAGTTATGGTTGTTGGGAGTAAAAATAACGTGACAAAAGCGCTGACCATTGACTTAAGATAAGTCAGGGAGGTGTCACAATTGTCATTGTTGACAGAGTTAGAACCCAGGGAACGATCCTTGACAGCACCCTTTTAATAAATGACCAGATGAATTCCTTGTGTAAAATTTCAATCATTGAATTGAAGAGATTTGCCACTATAAGACATCATATTTCAAAAGAAGCCACTAAAATATTCACAACAGCACTTACATTTTCAACATTATTATCGCGTTTTGGCCTTCCAACGAATAAAATCAAAAGACTGAAGACAATTCAAAACTATGCAGCTCACTTGATATTAAAAAAGTCATAAAGAGAAGGCCACTGCCACTCTTAAAAAGGCTCCATTGGCCGAGTGTAGAAAATAGAATAAAATATAAAGCTACACTCATCGTTTACCATTGCCTTAATGGGTCAACGCCTATTTACTTATTTGAACTGTTCCACAATTATAACCAGCCTAGATCCCTGAGATCCTCATCAGACTCTAGCCGTTTGGTTGTGCCAAACATACTAGTTCTAGTGTCTTTGGTTGTACCCCAAGTTAAAAATAAGATTGGAGAACAGGCTTTTTCTTTTTATGGCCTTTCTGTTTAGAAATCATTGCCACAAAACAATTAGGAAATCATTGCCACAAACAATTAGGAAATCATTGCAAGGTCGCTATCGAAGTTTCAACAATAAATAAAAAACACTTTACTTTTGTGTGCAGTTACGCCCTCACCCCATTACTAGTTATGCCTCCATCCCTTTACTACATTTTTTATTGATTTTTAATAATCTTGATGTGATATATTGTACATTTGTATTCAATAGCTGTGGCAAGAATATTACATCAACCAAAAGAACCAGCATTCTATCTAGTTGTGAATTGGCGATTGAGTCGTATGTCTGCCTGGAATTGTTTGTCGTAATCATATTGATATTGTGTAAATTGTGTATATTGACCTATGATATGTATTTTATTGTACGTTTTCTGTAAAGCACTCAGAGCTGCCTCTATGAATTGAGCGTTATATACATGTATATTATAATTCTTCTTCTTCTTCTTCTCCAAAGTACTATATATGTCATTATGGAATTTAACGCTCTTAAGATTTTTAAATCAAAGTGTTATTCGTAATAATGTTTTTCTCTGTCCTCATATTTTACTTTCTTCTTATTTTTCATCCTCTTCATTGTTTTATTAGACACGTATTTACTACTGTATGTCTATAACACTCTTTAAATATGATAATTATCCTTCTAAATAAATCTTCATGATGGTTTTATCATTATTGTTTCCTTTTTAGTTGTTTTTGCCATGTTCGTCTTGTTTTAATTCATTTAATTCACTTATTCAAATACTTTTGTATTCTTCTTCGTCTTCTTTTTTATTTTTAGTCCCTTTGATTCGTAGGATATATTTATTATCATTTCTTTTTCGGCTTCTTTGTCGTTGTCCAGTTTGTCATCGTCTTTTTTCTTTATCTTTAAGGCGTATGTAGCAGAGACATAATGTTTATTGCTTGTCCCATTC